>CAHIKZ030001669.1:2197500-2352181 GCA_903632075.3 Acanthosepion pharaonis | reverse complement strand
TAGTTATAAACAGGAAAAAAAAAAGAAAAAAACGCTATAAGATAACGTACGAAACAAAAAAAAAATGTTACAATTTACAAAATGGCTGCCGCTAAAAAACGGTCAACCCGACAAAAAAAAAGAGGAGGGACAGAAATTACAAAATAAACACAAAATTTAAAAAGAAAACAAATATTATAAACACGTAATTAACAGGTAAAACGTAGACTTTTTTTTCCTTTTTTTTTTTTAACGGGTAACAATAAAAAACACAGAAATAATTAACACGTAATAATTAAAAAAAGTCGGACGAAAAATAAACAGATAAACTCCGGGACGTGGGCAGGGAAGAAAATAGATTTAAACACGTAAAAAAAAAAAAAAATAATTACTAACAAATATTGAAGTAGAATAAAAGGAAAGGAAATGAAAAGGAAAAAAAAATAAAATGGTCAAAAATAAGAACGTTAAGAAACGATAAATTTAACAGAAAAGTCAAAATCACGTTAGAAAAAAAAAATAACTTAATCAACAAACTTAACTAAAAATAAAGCCGTCGAACAGTTCAAAAGGTAATCCTTTAAAGACAGAAAAAATTGACAAAATCCGGTCACGAGCCGAAAAGCCTTCTGTTTGAAACAGCAGAAACGAGCCTGCTTTTATACAGCTGCGGACCGACCACGATTTGCATGCGAATCACGAGGCAACGAGATTTCACGTTAACTGACCGAGACCACTCGGCATAAAACGCGGCGCCGCCATTTTGGTTTTCTTTTACAGTTGGAAGGACCAGTGTTTACATACTGCGCAGATTCGAACGCGTTTCCGAGGTAGGCCATTTTCACAATTTTCCCCACAATATATATATATATATATATGTATAATAACTATATATATGTATATATATATATTCGAATACATATACTTTATTTTCCATATTTTTCTACACATGTTTCCAGTATGTTTCCAATATATCCTGCCTCATCCCATACCAAAAAAAAAAAAAAAAGAAACTTTTCCCCAGTTGCGACACAGTATCTGTTTCGTGGATAAAACAGGTGCTTGAGAGGGACCACTCCTCCTATAGGAAGGCGCTCTTAAGACCCCCGTATAGTTCGACTGGCGATCCCAGTAACTTTGATAATGCGCCTGAGATCATGACCGTAGTAAGAATTGCAGTCACGGAGTCTGGGACTTCATCGCGGAAACCAACGGCTTCTTCCTGAAGCTTCTTATGTCCCAAGTGTATTCTCCGGTGTTTCGAAAATTAGCTAAAACTTGTTCATGGAGAACCCCAGTTTAGATCCACTCCCACCGTTATGCATAACACTTAAGTTAACTTTTTTCTATGGACGTCAGCGGTTTTGTCAGCGTCGAACAGATTACGTCCGACCTGGGCGCTAGTAGCCTCGTACAATTCGCCTGGGTCCCGACTCCAGCAGATCTCCTTCCAGTCTACGTTTAAGCTAACCCGCTTAGAAAATATTTACCAAACTAGAATGTCGTTCTGGACATCCAAATTAAACAGGGACAGGGAGCTAGCAGGAGATCGGGCGATGGTAGCTTGGTTGATTTGATTGGAGATTTTGATCTCGTCGATAGATACTCACCCAATTATAATCACCCAAACGAGGGAGATGTGGACGTAGGCTCATAAGTGGCTCTCTATTCGGGTAGCCAGCTACCTGGCTAGAATGTTAGTGAGAGGAGTCGATTTGGATTTGCTACATTGTCCCACGTCTCTCTGGTTAGGCTTTTCGGACCATAGACTTGTCTGTGCCCGGATGGCGTTAGTCCTAGGCATAGAACGTCTGGACACTGAAAGTTCAATCTGTCTGTACTGGACAGGCGGGACTTCCGGTAATAGCTGACTAGATTAGTGCAGTGGGAATTAGTGGGAGCGGTTTTTGGGTATAAGAGGTGGGAGAGGCTTAAGGATAACATCAGTTCTTTCACCACTGAATAAAGCTAACGGCTCGCCCTAGATAAGGCTAAAAAGGTGAAAATCGTCTGCCCCGGGCGTAGGCTGGTAGGGATTCCCTAGAGATAGGCTATGGAGCGTGCGGCTAGCAAGAACTACCGGTGTCAGGTAGTTAGACAAGCTGTGAATATGAGCGCAGAATTGTGCAAGGAAGATATCCATCGAGGTTGCGTAAGGTTCGGTAATTCAGTACACTGAATGGGCAAATTCTGAGGTCGACCAAAGACATGTGCGAGGCGTTTCGGTGGCAGATCACATAGGGCAAATTTTATTTGGCATTGAAGAGGTTCGTCAGTGTCAAGTCTCCGGAACATGATGGTCTGCCCTATGGATTGTACTTGAGGCTATGTTTGGCGGTGCTACTCATCCAAGCATATATAATGAACAGGGCTTGCCCCAGAGCAATGACTTCCTTCTTCTCCGCCACCGTAGCCCGCTGACCCAATGGAATGATGCTTGTGTCGTATCGTAACGGTCCAGATTCGAGTTTCAGAATCGGTATAGAATGTACACTGCTGATGAATCCAAGAAAGGATGAAAATGCTTTTCTACATTTTGTGTGTGTTGAGGATTCTTCGCGTAGACGGGATGAATTAAGAAAATTATACAAATCCCCAAATTACTACTCATATATAATGATTTCCACTTCAGAGTGGTTTTGTGGACATTTAAACAAAGATATTCACCATCAAAGACGGTTTTCTGTTATGTTGACATAAAAAATTGCTATGCTAAGATAACGGTCGCATATAACCACTCTGAAGATGGCTAATGTGAGCTGAAACCTTAAATCAAGGAACAGCATAATAAAAAAAATATCCAAATGTTGGTCATTTTTGTCTTTGTTTTCTCCCGAAATTAAAGCAAGTATACGGAGTTTATAACGGCTCTTGATCAAACGTAAGACATTCATTGTTTGTTATATTTAACAATATATGTTTGAATAATGATCTGCTTCACAATACACTATATATATATATATATATATATATATATAATATATATTATTATTATTATTATAAACTTATTTTGTTATTATTACAAAATTTGCTATATATATATATTATTATTATTAAAACTTATTATTATTACAAAATTTGCTATATATATATAATATTATTATTATAAACTTGTTATTATTATTTGCTATATAAAAAATTTTGCTATATATATATATTAAAAATTTTGCTATATATATATAAAATTAAAATCTATATATATATATATAACACATATTTATTATTAAAACTATATATATATATATATATATAAATTAAAATATATTATTATATATATATATATATATATATATATAAAAACTTAAAAAACTATATATATATATATATATTATTAAAAACTTATATATATATATATATATATATATATATATATATATATATATATATATATAAGGTTATTGTTCACGGTTTGCTCATTTAAGAAAATTTCTAACCTTGCTTTTCTCCAGCTTTCCTTTATTTCCTCATGTATCTATATCATTGCTCCTACTACACTGCATAATCTTTCATTTTCCTAGTGCAGATTACTTACCTGATACTTCCGTAATCTTTAAAATGCACTATTATTTTTAGATTTCGAAATGTATCTACCGGACATGACTTCAGTAACTGAACCTTGACAAATGCTGAAATAATATCTCTTTTATTCCCTATCAATAGTAGTTTCCCATTGAAAATATTATCACATTTGTTTTCCATTGGATTTAGAGTTTTTACAAGTCGATATGATAGAGATACTGGTAGGTAGGTAGGTTGATTTTGTTTAGATGCATATCAACATCTATGGGTCATTTAATTCCGAAATATAAAAATTCTTAACACAATTTTATGACTTCAACTAGATATATTTTGAACGCAATTTTATGCTTTCAACTACAGGTAAAATGTTTTTCTGGTCATGATACTATATGTATTGTTGGTATTTTTCATATGAAAAAAATGTATGGCTTGTATTATTACTATTAAAATGTATTTTTCATAGTGTTTTTGTTTTGGAGTGTTACTATTTGCCTATACCTAGGACTTTAACAATTCATACGACCCTGAGTCAGGTTGGACATGGGAACAACTACAATTAAGAGGTCGTTTCACACTCCTCAAAAGTACCAATCTCTCGATCAGAGGATTTGCTGCCGGATGTACTTCATCGTGGCAAGATATACTGAGTTTTTAATACATAGATACATACATGTAATTACACAATTCTTTAAGTTATGCTTGTACTCATTCCTGACGACTGACAATCTCTTTATTTCTAACTTCCAATGCGTAGGACAAAAAAAAAAAATCCCAAAATTAGTTTATATATATATATATATATATATATATATATACTTTCGGCATCACTTCCAGAGGTTACTTTGTAAAATTTTTTTTTTTTTTTTTTTTTTTTTTTTTTTTTAAATTTAATTCAGCTGTAATAGTACTAATGGAGAACTATATTTTTCGCCCCACCTCTCCCTTGAACGTGAGAGATAATAGTTCTCTGCCGCTTTCTTTGCTTTGAATCGAATGTTGATGCTTGCCACTGTGAATATGGCATTGCTGGTCCAGCTGCGATTTCTGGTCTGTTGGAACTACTGAATGTCCCTTGTCTAAACATCTGCCATTATGCTCTATCGAAGAGTGAGAATTGGGTAGCAAAAGCCCAGATATAGCGACAATGTTACACTCTTTGTCTACTCTGACTAATAAATTGTTTTTTATTTACTCGTTACATAAAAAGGTGTTATTGCAGAAGCTCAAGAAGCAGTGAAACTTTTCACATGCCCTCTGTATTCCTGCGTAGTTCAAGTGATTTATTTAGTACGATTGTCAGGATCTGTATTTGTAACTTTCATATCTAGAGAGATTTGGTGAGCTTACCCATACTCCACAGATCATAGCTATCATAGTTATATTCATATCTATTATTATTAACGTTAACTTTTGACCATTTTAATCTTATTTGAATTATTCTCTTGTATGTTGTTAGAATGATTCTCTTGTAATTAGAATGATTCTCTTGTGTGTTGTTATTAGAATGATTCTCGTGTGTGTTGCTATTAGAATGATTCTCGTGTGTGCTGTTGTTAGAATGATTCTCGTGTGTGTTGTTGTTATTATAACTATTAGCAGTTACTGATAGTAACATGTGGTCATCATTATTAATGCTGTAATTATTGTTAACCTATATAGATCAACTCCATTACTTATTCCTACTTTTTTTTATTAACTATACCGTGACAACGATACTCACTGAAAAATCTTTCTATCTTGTATCTGATAACTGAATCTGGTTTGTTAGCCTTGTTTGGGTGGTCGGTTTAATTTCAAAATCATAGAGAATTCTATGTTTTTGAACATAGTTTTTTTTATTGTTTCTTTCGTTGATTCCAATTTGTAATTCAGCAAAATCTTCCGATTAATTTCAGTTCTTCCTTCGTTTTCCAAATACTATCCAATGCGCATAAAAAATGACAGACATTTATCGACATCATATTCCATAATAATTTTTTCTTTCCATTCTATGTCATGATTTACATATTACTAGGTTCTATGATTTGAACGTCTATCAAGACTCAACTTCATCCAGACCTCATTTGAATCCGTTGCAAAAGATGCTGGAAAAAATGTCCGGCTAATTGTATCAGTCCAGAAAGTACCTGACTCCTGTCATGCTTTATTTTTTATTAGTGTCAGATTAGATTTAAAAAAAAAAAGAAGATATATTGCTACCATATTAAGGCTGGAGCTGCTCAATCTTCGCTTTCCAGTCTTGATAGTGTTCAAAATCGTTTACGCTATCTTGAGGGGGTTGACGTATTTTCCACTCAGTGACATCTTTCCCCGTAGAGGCAAGGTAGCAATCTTATCACTGGTCTTTCGCTGTTTCCATATCAAATGCTCGTATTAGCTCCATCACTTCTTCCTACCAACCTACCAATTTAGACACGCCATGCTACATCCAGGGAGCGGAATTTCCCTCGTTTCCACTGTATTCCAAATTGAAGAAGAAAGTTTCACTCAAAGAGCTTTTCCCGTGAACTGCGACTTTGTGGAAAGCTTTCCTGTGGGGATACTTCACTGAACACTACAAACTTCTTTAAGCCAAGTGTCAATCGTTATCTATCCTTCGTATTCTCATAATATTCAGTTTCTACTATCTCCTCTTATATCACTGTCAAACACCTTATTCAGTAACTCTCTGCATTGAGTGGCTCTCAAACCTTGTATTCACTTCCTTTGCAATCCATTATATGAAAATTCTTCGCTTGATTGAGGGATCAGTTTTGAATTTTGAAATAGATATTACTATGATGTTGTTTTCTTTTTCTTTCTGTATAAACAACTGTTTTTTTTTGTTTTGTTTTTTTTCTCTTCAAATACCAAAGTGTATTTTTCACTAGTGTTTAAATTTACTGCTTTTTCTTTATTATATGACTAGCATCATCTTATTGTCCGCATTTCCTATTTTGTCGTAAGCTGACTTTTGACTTTTCTGGAATTTCTTATCGAATTGTTCTGGACTACCATTAAGACAGGATCATGTTTTCGCTTCGAGTTTCATGTTCATATCTCTGTTTATGTCGTTTTATTTCGAATTCCTTTTATTTGTCTTTTGTAATATCCGCAGAGTTGTTTTTCATTTTATTGTTTACTTTCTCGTATGGAATTTTTCTATTTGCATCTTCGCACCCGCGTATCACTGACAATCGCGTGACAATATGCCTCCTCAGATCTTTTGAACTCTCTTCAGTATTCTAACAGATTCGCAAGAGCGCTTAGGAGTGTTCTGAGTATACCAGTGACTATTAACAAGGTTTTCTTTTTCCTTTTCTATAGCTTCAGTAATTTTCGTACAAAACTCGTGGGCTTATGGTCACGTTGAAAAACCGGTTCCTCTATGATCACGAAAGCAACGTTGAGTCTGGTCAGTACCTAGATGGGTGACTGTTTAGGAATACCAAGTGTTGTATGCTTGGATGCGGTGTAATGGATAATGAGCTAGAATTGGTTAATCGGAGAGCCGAGTTCCAATTCCAGTTGAATTCGTTATATTCATTTACGCGCAAATACCCTTAAGAAATGTATGAATCTACCTCTTCTCCCACAACTATGGGTTAATTAGTAAGTTTACAGCCATTATTATCTCGAGAGAAAATTTCGTCAAAACTATTTAGATTTCGGTATTAAATAACACATAGAGGTGTTGATGTGCCGCTAAACAAAAACAACCTTATTCATGGTCCCCTCCTTGATATTGTCGAATTTATTTTTTCATTTCATTCGATCTAATCTCGGAGCGTGGAATATGCGATTTGCCTGAAGATAAAATCGTAAAACATTTTGATGTTTACTTGCACTTCTCTTGTTTTATCATTATTGTTATTTGATTTCGTATCCTCTCTGTCTCTTAGATGCCCACTGATGATGATCATATTTCAACTCCTACCTACAGTTACCACAGCACTGGAGCTGTTTCATGTAATACCGCCACCTACTCGCTCTTAATGATATTATTATTACTATTACTATTATTATTATCATTTTATTTCCATTGATTTCTGGTGTATACTCATTTCTTTACGGGTCCCAAAAATAGGCCTAAGGTCAGAAATTGCATCATGACATTTTCCACTGAGCATTTTTTGAGGAAAAAACGCCTAAGATCACACATATTTACATAGATAAAACCCTTTGTAAAGTGTGGGCTGTACTTGTGAGTACAATTTTTTGTATTTTTCAAATTTGGGTTACCAGAAATTCCTTCAATGAATCTACTGGAATATTCTCACAAAAAATACGAGAACTCCAAATACAACAGGAGTTATTGATGTCCTCATGTGCCAAATTTTTTAGAGTTCGATTTCAAGGTCCTTGTATTTTGATAGTTATTTTTTTTTTCTATTTTTTTTTCTTTGAATATCTTCAAATATACATTACAGTCTTCAGGGACTGCCATGTCAATAAGAAGGCACATTTTTTTTGTATAGGCAATTAAGTTTGATTGTTCTATCTGTGTGTACTGTAAAGTCCCATAAAATTCTTACAGGCCCTATCTCCGTAACCGGGTGTGGGTGGTGTTCATACCAATTTCCTGCAATTTACTTCCCGAAAAAGTTGCAAATTTTTCCGATGCAGATCTTGGCCCACTCTGTCATGACGGGTTTTATACTCAGCGGGTGTCAATACTGTGCAACATGATACAAGATGGTCAATTGTTTATTATTATTGCTTATTATTATCATCATCATTATTGCTTATTATCATCATCATTATTATTGCTTATTATTATTATCATCATTATTATTGCTTATTATTATTATCATCATTATTATTGCTTATTATTATCATCATTATTATTGCTTATTATTATTATCATCATTATTATTATTATTATTATCATCATTATTATTATTATCATCATTATTATTGCTTATTATTATCATCATTATTATTGCTTATTATTATCATCATCATTATTGCTTATTATTATTATCATCATGCTTATTATCATTATCATCATTATTATTGCTTATTATTATTATCATCATCATTATTATTATTACTATCATCATCATTATTATTATTACTATCATCATCATTATTATCATTATTATCATTATCATTATTATCATTATCATTATTATTATTATATCATTATTATTATTACTATCATCATCATTATTATTATTATTATTATTATTATTATTATCATTATCATTATTATCATTATTATTATTATTATCATTATTATTATTAATGCTTATTGTTATTATTGCTTATTATTATTATTATTATCTTTTAATTTTTATTCATGACAATCCGTTAACGGATTATTACCCGAAACGTCGTGTGAGGCAAGGCAGAAAATATAAACATTAAGTTTGCACAAATTCTGCTGTTAAGTGCTACTTAACATGCCCAGTGTTTTATATTTTCTTCACAATTATGATACTAACATGTAAAAAAAAAAAAAGAAAAAAAAAGTGATTCCACATGGTGAAATATTTTTCTCTTTCATGAACAGGGATTTTGTTAATGGTCTTGTTTCTGCTTTTGCATTGTACCTAGGACTCCAATTATTATCGGTATGACAGTAGTTTTTAGGGGCTACGTTTACAACTTATTTATTTACATTTTCTTCAACAGATATTTTTATTTAGATTATTTGCATTCGGACAATTGTCCTCATCTTTGTTGTTGTTATCACAGCATTTCAGCCGTTGTACCGTCCGTCCCTCATCAGGTTTATATCAATCCGGGTAAACTACAGTGAATTCAGAACTAAACCCTTTATTTAATCTACGGGAGTAGACTGTTCTCGATCCACTGGTCATGGTTAGGGATATTCCGTCTAGTTCTTATTTTTACTACTGCTCAGTTATTGCTCGCCCTGTTTCTGCTGCGTCTAAGTACACATTTCCCGGCCCAGGGATTGAGCTCGCAATTAATGTCACCAAAATCACGAAACAATGCTTGAATCCACAATTCTCTGTCGTATATTTTTCTTATGGCACAGCAATAGATCTCTGCAAAGACATTTTTGTTCGTAGTCTTTATTCAGGTGTCTATAAGTACATTTTTTACAATGATGTTCACAAGTCCCAAGAGACCCTCGAGTTAGATGGTGACAGATTAAGAGACACAGTTTATGAGGATATGTGGGGAAGATAACGGTTAACCCTAAATTTGAACAGGTTAAAATTATAGTGATCGAGGAAGCAACATCTTGGAAGTCGATTCTACAAAGCATGGGTTAGTGAGATGAGGCTGCTCGAGTGGAACTTACATATGAGAAGATGAAATAGAAGACTGAGTTTAGAATCATTAACTTTAGAATTAAGATTCATCAGGTAATTCAATTATGAAAACCTTGAGTGTACAATAGCCGAAACGTCTTGAATCTGACAACAAAGATGAGGACAACAGTCCGAACAATGTAAATAGTGTATCTAGTTACAATACATCATCTCAGAAATATAGACAGGTCCTGAAGAAGGCTGAACAATGTAAATAGTGTATCTAGTTACAATACATCATCTCAGAAATATAGACAGGTCCTGAAGAAGGCTGGAGCATACCGAAACGTCTTGTATCTGACAATAAAGATGAGGATAACAGTCCGAACAATGTAAATAGTGTATCTAGTTACAATACATCATCTCAGAAATATAGACAGGTCCTGAAGAAGGCTGGAGCATACAATAGCCGAAACGTCTTGTATCTGACAATAAAGATGAGGATAACAGTCCGAACAATGTAAATAGTGTATCTAGTTACAATACCTCATCTCAGAAATATAGACAGGTCCTGAAGAAGGCTGGAGCATACAATAGCCGAAACGTCTTGTATCTGACAATAAAGATGAGGATAACAGTCCGAACAATGTAAATAGTGTATCTAGTTACAATACCTCATCTCAGAAATATAGACAGGTCCTGAAGAAGGCTGGAGCATACAATAGCCGAAACGTCTTGTATCTGACAATAAAGATGAGGACAACAGTCCGAACAATGTAAATAGTGTATCTAGTTACAATACCTCATCTCAGAAATATAGACAGGTCCTGAAGAAGGCTGGAGCATACAATAGCCGAAACGTCTTGTATCTGACAATAAAGATGAGGACAACAGTCCGAACAATGTAAATAGTGTATCTAGTTACAATACCTCATCTCAGAAATATAGACAGGTCCTGAAGAAGGCTGGAACAATAGCCGAAACGTCTTGTATCTGACAATAAAGATGGATAACAGTCCGAACAATGAAATAGTGTATCTAGGAAAACAGTCCGAACAATGTAAAATAAAGATGAGGATATCCGAACAATGTAAATAGTTATCTAGTTACAATCCTCTCAGAAATATAGACAGGTCCTGAAGAAGGCTGGAGCATACAATAGCCGAAACGTCTTGTATCTGACAATAAAGATGAGGATAACAGTCCGAACAATGTAAATAGTGTATCTAGTTACAATACCTCATCTCAGAAATATAGACAGGTCCTGAAGAAGGCTGGAGCATACAATAGCCGAAACGTCTTGTATCTGACAATAAATAAAGATGAGGATAACAGTCCGAACAATGTAAATAGTAACAGTCCGTATCTAGTGTATCTAGTTACAATACCTCATCTCAGAAATATAGACAGGTCCTGAAGAAGGCTGGAGCATACAATAGCCGAAACGTCTTGTATCTGACAATAAAGATGAGGGATAACAGTCCGAACAATGTAAATAGTGTATCTAGTTACAATACCTCATCTCAGAAATATAGACAGGTCCTGAAGAAGGCTGGAGCATACAATAGCCGAAACGTCTTGTATCTGACAATAAAGATGAGGATAACAGTCCGAACAATGTAAATAGTGTATCTAGTTACAATACCTCATCTCAGAAATATAGACAGGTCCTGAAGAAGGCTGGAGCATACAATAGCCGAAACGTCTTGTATCTGACAATAAAGATGAGGATAACAGTCCGAACAATGTAAATAGTGTATCTAGTTACAATACCTCATCTCAGAAATATAGACACATTTTTCAGGATATGGTGCACTGTAATACTGACATTATTATTATTATTATTGTTGTTGTTGTTGTTGTTGTTGTTGTTGTTGTTTTGCCTTTGCTTTTTGTAATACGAGTTACATCAATCTTCGATAAGAGATAACAAGTGATAACAATTTTTTGTTATCAGATGATGCAAATACATGTGATGTCATGAAATTAGAAAGAGGAAATTTCTCTTATTAATCACTGCAAAGGAGAAATCTGCGCAAGGTGTGACACTTACTCATGGATATGATGTTTTGCAAGTAAGATAGTTTATGGCAACCAGGAATTTGATCCACTTATTTGTTAGCTCCTTTTGATATAAATCCCAAAGATTCAATAACAACATGTAATGTAGCTGTCTTGAGGTGACATATTCTGCTGATTTCTATCTCGAGGCCCTTGTCTTTTCATGGTTTCTCAAACATTTTCAAAAATGAGTTGTTTTTTTTTTTTTCGACTGGGGCTGCAACATCGAGCAGAAGACATGCCTTTTCAACATGATTTTTCACAATTATGTCTGGTCTATTTGTTTGGATTTCCTTATAAATCTGAACGCTGAAATTCCAGTGGATGTTAGCCTCATCATTCTGTACAACTTGTGCTGCTTTATGTTCCCAGCAATTAACTTTGTGAGGGAGTGTGAATGCGCTACATCAATTAAGGTATGTACTGAGGAGACCTGTCATATTATTGCAGGTACTCTGACCACGGATGTTCTCTATATGTGGCAGGATGGACATTTTTTTAAGATTATTATTATTATTATTTTCATGTTAGTAGTATCCACAGACTTTCACTGAAGGTCAGGCAGCAGCAAATCTCCTCGGTACTCTCGTCTGTTTGCCAATATTCTTGCTGATTTTAATAATACGATTGTCCGAATGGTTTCACATCTTTATCACACTTACAGATTTTCCAATCTTCAAAGATCTTCATGACTGCCCCAAACGATCAGATATTATTATTATTATTATCATTATTATTTAGTGTCCAATTCATTTGAAGCGATAGAGCCATGTCATGGGAGACAGAGTTCGTGAAAGCCGGAAACAAAAGGGTGGTTGGGGGTAAAAATCGTAATGAAGTGCAGAGATTAGCCTGAGGATGTAGACATCAGTTTCCTTCTGCATTTGTATTAAACCGTTCGCTGAGGGGGTTAAAATGTGCCGGTCATTGTTGTCCGACTGAGAACCAATGATCAGTGTTTACGCCCCGTTTACAGTAGCCCTAACAATAATACAGTGACTGTCGAGGGCATTTTCCCTTCCACATTAAGGGACACATAGCAGGATAGTAATTTAACCAGGGTCGCTGATCGGAACAAAGTCAGTAGATTTTGTTGGGAAAGAACATGGGTAGGAGATGGGCGTATTTCCAGTAGACTGATGATTATGTGGAATTGAGAATTGATGTATTTGACCAGTGCGAAATGGCCAAGTGTTTTCTAATTTTAGTGACGACTATTGGTTTCCTTTTTACTTACACTGTTCGTAAAAACACGAACTTATTGGCTTCTCTGTTTAATCTTTTTATTATTTCTTCTACTCGCATCTTAGCACGGAAATTACAGAAAAGGGTCTTGATTGAGGTCTGTTTTAAAGCAGACGAACATTTTTTTTTACAATGATGTTCACATGTCTCAAGAGACCCTCGAGTTAGATGGTGACAGATTAAGAGACACAGTTTATGAGGATATGTGGGGAAGATAACGTTTAACCCTAAATTTGAACAGGTTAAGATTATAGTGAACGAAGGAGCAACATCTTAGAAGTCGATTCTACAAAGCATCGGTTAGTGAGAAGAGGCTGCTCGAGTGGAACTTACATACGAGAAGATGAAATAGAAAACTGAGTTTAGAATCATTAACTTAAGAATTAAGATTCATCAGGTAATTCAATTAGGAAGACCGTGAAATTTTCGCGATTATTTCTAATTATATATATATATTACTAGATTCGATAAATGTGATGATTAAGAGAAGTAAAGAAAACCAGTGAGATACCTTTTTAGACTGTAGAATTGCTTAAAAATTGTTACATTCTTTGTCAGTAAATTTTTGTTCGTATTCTAAAGGAGCTAAATTTAATTTCATGAATTTTGGTTGGTGGATGCGTCTTGAGAATTTGTGAGTTGAAAGTCATTGAAATTGCTAACATAATGAATTGTGGAGTTCACAGTGGTTAAAGGCGTCGGTTAGATCCATTGACAGGAACCAAAGGGTATGAGTTCAATAATCGCTTAAGGCAGTGGAGAACTTAGAGAGGGGAATTAACTGATAACTGACATCCATTAAAACATGGCGCGTGGAACTAGAACAGTCTACCCCAGTTCGACATTCGAACCACCTGAAGAAGGCCGCAGCGTACAACGGCCGAAACGTTGTAATAAATATGGCGACAAAGATGAGGACAATAGTCCGAATAATGTGAATAGTGTAAATTTATATTTGTTAAATAAATTACACTTGGAGTTTGTAAAATGATATAAAGACTGTCCTTCTGACTCTCAGACACCTTTCTTTCTCTCCTCTGCATGCCTCTACCGCCGTCTCTTAATTTCATTGTCCTTCCTTTCATTTCTTTCTTCCTCATATATATATATATATATAGATATATATATATATATATGTGTGTGTGTGTGTGTGTGTGTGTGTGTGTGTGTTTCAGACACAACCACACTCAGAGTTAAGCTTTTGTTGAAAACAGATATTTCTTTTCTTTTTACTTTCTTTTCTTTCTAACTTGTTCTGTACATTTTCTTTCTTCCTACTTTCTCTAATCTTGCTTCATTTTTTTGGTTCACTCCTTTTGTATCCGAACTGATGTAGTTTCTATTTTGCTCGTTTTAAAATTCTTCATAGTATTTTTCATAATTTGTTTAGCCTACGTGGTTTTGTAAGAAACTAAATTTAACTCTCATCTTTTTCTTCTTCAGAGGTCGACTTTTTATTTGAAATCATTTATAATCCCCATTCCATTTTCTTGATAGCATGCTTTCTTTTTCAATTTCGTGTCGACTTGTAGAAGAGTGAGACCCTCACAAAAATGGGCCACCTACCGGATGTTACTTGCGGACTCGAATATGGCCCATCTGTAAATTCAGATATAAACACGTCTACTACCTATCGACTCAAGTATAAATACTACCAATTTATACCCATACATTCAAGTATGAAAACTATCAATACATTCCCACAAACTCTAGTGTAAACACAACCAACGTGTACTCATGGAGCCTATTGTAAACAGGATCCACGTGTATCCACTCATCTGATTGTAAACACAACCAAAGTGTACCCACGGATTTCATTGTAAACGCGGCCAAGGTATGCCCACGGGCCCAATTGTAAACACGACCAAGGTGTGCCCACGGACTTCATTGTAAACACGACCAAGGTGTGCCCACGGACTTCATTGTAAACACGACCAAGGTGTGCCCACGGACTTCATTGTAAACAGGACCAAGGTGTACGCACGGGCCCCATTGTAAACACGACCATGGTGTATCCACGAACCCAATTGTAAACATTTCCTTAGATTTCTCACTGTACAGCTCTTTACTGTCTCATTCGTATTTCGTATTAATATTAAACTACATTTTCTGTTTCTTTTGGTCGAGCTCAATCGTTTACAAACTCACGTTCCTTATTTCTTCTCATTTCCAGTTCTCAATGTGACAATTTTTCAAAAGGTATATTTCTGTTCTCCTTTTCACCCAATTCTCTCACTCTTATTAGCTAACGTAAAAATCTGTAAGCCACACATGAAAGCAACTAACATAATGAAATTGGCACAAATGATTCCCAATGCTTGATTTGGATATTTTGTATATGATGGTTATGTCCGGCAATGTATGACATTGAAAATACTTGAGTAATGTCTTCATTTGATCGCTATCAATTTTAGCGGGTCTGTTTGGCAGTAAAGCCTCGTTTAGCGATAAACTTCCAGCACGAATCGTCAGGAACCGCTTTCTTCATGTTCGATTATTCACAGTAATAGCTCCATAAACTAAATACATTTTTTATTTGTTTCATTTGCATTTTTACCCCTTTTTTTTTTTTAAATAACAATGTCTAATATGATGAACATTTTAATCATTTTCTTCTATCTTGAACGCTAAAATCATTTTTTAAATTCAGAAATATTACTACTGTAACAATCAAAGCGATCTTTTTTTTTTTAAATATGGGATTAAACTAAACCCTCTTAATGTTATTTATCGAGAAAATCAGAAGATTGGAACAAACACTTTAATTTCTCAACAAGATCTGACAAAATATATTTTTGGTAAATGTTCCTGATTGGGCTGAGAACTTTTCAATAACCCTCCTATATATCTATTCTCTCTCTCTCTCTCTCTCTCTATACACATATATATATATATACACACACACACACACACACACACACACATTCTCTTGTCTCTTACGCACACAGGCACAGATTAAGGTGTATTCCTAGCCAATCAAAACCCTCCTGCTACTCGGACCTTGTCTGATCACCTCCGGGCTAAAGTCGCCATGTCCAGTCTACTCGTCAAACAAACATTGCTGTTCACATGCTGTGAGCGACTAGACTCCACTTGTAATAAACAGAGACGGAAAACTTTCATCTTCAATGCGAACAACTGCAGATGTTGTCAACTGCCATCAGCACCGTCAACTGCTGTCGTGCCCCCAGTTACAAGCAAGGGGCGGACACCACCTTCTACATTTTTCCTGCCGCACGCTCGACCAAATCAATTTTTCTCCTCTCTTCGGTCAGTTGTATATCTCCCTTATGTCAACGGATAGCGGTCAGATATTTTGAACTGGACTTGCGTGTTACCTCGCTCGATAACCGAGAAACTGAATTAGATTGCAAGGAGGTGGGGAGGGAGTGAAGTATGGGAGATGGGGTTTGGTTATGGTATTTGGCTGTGTTGTTTGTTAATTAAGACTTGATGAACCGAAGAGAATAATTCAGCTCAGCGAATAAAGAAATCGTGCCCTGGCATCGCCATGCCGAAACTCCAAGACTTACTTGGGTGTCTATAAGACTGGCTATCTACTTTTCGCTGACAGGCATTATTTTTCTTTCTCTTGAAAAACGATTTTAATCCCTTTCTTTTCCTTCTTAATAATGATTCGGTTTTCTAAGATATCTGAATGCATTTCTTTCTTTCGCAGTTATTTTTTCATTATTGTCCTTTCTTTCGCTTTCCGGGCGAAAATCCTCTTCATTATTATCTCGTTAGGAAAGTATTATATAAGTATGATAGCTTTTGTTATTATTACCGTTGTGCGTTTCTTAAATTGTACATTTAAAGCGAATTTTTCATGACTTCCTCTTCTTCAATGTATATACGGGGTGCCCGCTGTAAAATGTGCCAAGTGTTTAAATAAAAATAAATACAGTTTTTATTGACTTGCAAAGAATATTAATAATTAACATTAGAAAATATGAATGTTTATTGACTTTCAAAGAAGATTAACGGTGCAAAGTAAATATTAATTTAAATTAAATGCATATTTATAAATATTCAAACTCACAACGAAATCAAAAAGTAAGTACATTTTTGGGAGACACACAGACGCCCTGTGTGTGTATTTATATATATATATATATATATATATATATATTGCGAATTTGACAATTTTTTACCTCTTGTCATGATGATAGCCTTGCGTGAATATCAATTACAGAATGTTCTGTTTGTATTTTTTAAGCTAAAAATAACTACTGATAACATTATTGGAACATTCTTGAATATTCCACAAAAAATTTCGTTTTTCTATGAATATTTAGTTATGCATTTTTGTACAATTCCTTATATGAAAAGCATTTTTATTCATTAGTGGGGGAAAAACAGTAAATTAAAAATTTGTATGTGTACGAATATTTGTTTTCCCCCACTGTCTATATATATATATATATATATATATATATATATATATATATACACACACACACACATATCTCTCTCTATAAATATATTTACACACGCATATCTCTATATTGATATACATATACACACATCTCTCTCTATAAATATATATACACACACATATGTCTATATATATATATATATACACACATATATATATATCTATATTGATATAGATATACACACACATCTCTCTATAAATATATATACACACATATATGTCTATATATATATATACACACACACACATATATATATATCTATATTGATATAGATATACACACATATCTCTCTCTATAAATATATTTACACACATATCTCTCTATATTGATATACATATACACACACATCTCTCTATAAATATATATACACATATATATATATATATATATATATATATATATATATATATATATACACACACACACACACACATATCTCTCTATATACATTTATATAGATACATATATGGACGCACATGTATACACACACACACACACACACACACACATATATCTCTCTATATACATTTATATAGATAGATATATGCACGCACATATCTCTTAATATATATTTATATATGTATACACACACACACATATATATATATATATATATATATATAAGATAAAAACAAATATGAAACGTATATCAATCTAACATGTTTCTCTTGTTAAGGCTTTATCAGAGAATGAGTTATGGAGAAAAAGTGGCATTCTCTGAAGCTTTAATATATAAAAATGGAACGATTGATAAATGTTTAATATTTCTTTATTTTATCATTCTGTCAGATGCTGATCTATATTTGATCCCGACTCATACATACACACACACACACACACACACACACATATATATATATATATATATATATATATATATATATATAATAATAAAATATAGTTTTAATGCATGCTATGTTTATGGGTTAAGTTGCTCGATATCGGTGACAGAGCGTATGTAAATATAAAAGTGAATATTGAAGTCAACACTCAGAGGTGACAGTCCGTTTCGTACCAAAAGCAATCATCAGGCCATGTTTGTTGTGTTTTTGCTTGACTAATATATATATATATATATATAACCCAGCGAGTAATATATATATAGGAAATAGATAGAGTTGAAAACCCCCATGTACGCTTCTTTCCCCAGGAAATATGGTCATTCATTGACACACACACACATATATATATATATATATATATATATATGTGTGTGTGTGTGTGTGCGTGCGTGTTTCAAAAGTAGTTACGTCTTTCACAGTTATGAATTATAAGTCAACCAACCAAGACAGAAGCAAGTTTGAATTTTCGAAAAACGTGTCTAGAATTAAGCGCTCGTCTCTTCTGTCTAAGTGTCTCGTTTATAATGTATTTCAAAATATAACCCCATGAAGAGTTATAATTTTTATAAGTCAACCCATTTGCCATTGATTATTTTATGAATTCCGAAAGGGTAGTTCTTTTGCAGAGGCATTTGAAATAACGTTTTTGATGCGAAGGTTTGTAAATGTCAGCGGTGAATTAAAAGGTTTTAAAAAAATATAATTGTAACATATCCGGAAAGCCTATCTCGAGAAGAAAATTCACATCCAGAGAAGAAATCTTGAAAGAGAATATTTAATTCGATCCACGTCAGTGCACCATGATCTGGCTCAAAAAAATTAATGTCTCATGTTCAACTGTCCACGAACATCTCAAACGAATTGGAAAAACTTAGAAAGAAAATATGCGTTCCTCACGTATTTTCAATTGAGAAATGAACACAAAATGTGCAACAATATTTTAAATAGGAATATCAAGCTTTCATTTCTGCGTTGTGCTGTTACAGGTGATGAAAAATGGGTTTTGCATGTCAACAAAAAAGACAGTGGTTATTATAAGATGACAAACCATTGCGAACAGCAAAACTTGGACTCCGTCCGCAGAAGATCTTGTTTTGAGTTTAATGGAATATGAAATGTCTTTCGTTATGAAACACTTGGAACATGGAAAGACATTTATTGCCGGTAACCTGATCCGGTAAACGAACCATTACGTCGAATGTATCGGACATTGCTAAACAGAAAAGATGTTATTCTCCAGTATGAGAAACCCAGGAAAATATAAGATCCTTAAGAAGAGAGGTTTTCTTCCACATCCTCTACCATTTGTCTCAATCACTGAAACAGTTCGTAAGCGGCATACATTTAGATATATGTGAAGAAATAATATTTGAGCCTTCGGTAATACTCGTAATTGCATCCCTTTTCGTTGGGTAACCTGTTTAACGTGACAGCTGCCTTGCTGATTAGACCATTGTCA
Source organism: Acanthosepion pharaonis (assembly GCA_903632075.3). Classification (NCBI taxonomy): domain Eukaryota; kingdom Metazoa; phylum Mollusca; class Cephalopoda; order Sepiida; family Sepiidae; genus Acanthosepion; species Acanthosepion pharaonis. The sequence continues at coordinate 2,332,431 of CAHIKZ030001669.1, read as the reverse complement.
GTGTGTTTTTACCGCAGCATTTACGCTCCTGCTCTATATTTAGAGAGTCTTGATAAAATTCAAAGAAAAATTAATATTATTACTGGTTCTGACCTGGCGCCTCGGGTTCAGTCACCATTGTAATGAAGATACCATGTGCTTTTTTTATAAATATTTTCATGGTAATTGTTTAGATAAACTCTTTACAATGGTACCTGGACTTTATGAATTTAAGCGCAGTACGAGATTGGCGGCAAGGTCTCAATTTACAGATGGACTGGCTAGATGTAACCATGAATTCTGTACTAACAGTTTCTTCTCTCGGATTCTCGCTTCTACAACTGTCTTTTGGCTCCATGATTTCCACCCAACTTTGATCTTCAAAAATTTAAATGCAATGTCAGTCGTTATCTACTGTATTTTTTATTCCTCTTCTATTATTTTCGCTCCTTAATAGTTATTTTTTTTCTTATTCTTTCACACTCGGTAACCCCTTGTGTGTTTGTGGCTATATTATCAGGTCATCACTGTCCGAATTTTAACTTTTTGTTAAAATGAACGAAATTTAAAGAGTATTTTATAATGTCTAATGGAGCTGAACATTATTTGTATGTGCAGATGCATTTAAACTGATCAAATTTTATTTCAGAGAACGATAAAATTAAATTTTGTTTGATTAAAACCCTGCTAACATGGAAGTACCCAAGAATCATTTGAGGCACATAATGCTTTATGAGTTCAAGAAAGGAAACTCAGCAGTCGAAGTGGCTAGAAACATTCACTCAGTTTATAGAGAGGAATGTGTGAATGAAAGAACTTGCAGAAGATGTTTTGCAAAATTCAGAGGTGGAGATTTAACCCTTGAAGACGAAGGACGTCCAGTTGAGTTTGATGAAAAGCTTCTTGAAGCAGCCCTTGAAGAAAATCCTGCTTTATCAGTTGAGGAATTGGCAGTGGTTCTGAGTTCAAACCATACAACTGTACATCGTCATCTTCAACAACTTGGAAAAGTTTCTAAACTTAGAAAATGGGTGCCTCATGAATTGTCTGAAAACAATCTCAAATCCCGTGTTGACATCTGCTGTTTTCTCCGTTCTCGCCAACTTGTTTCACTTTTTTTTAGATAGACTTGTGACTGGCGACGAAAAATGGATCTTTTTTCGAAATGTTAAGCGTCAAAGAGAGTGGCTTGGTAAAGGGGAAGGACCCCAGTCACAGCCGAGAAGGGAACTTCATGGGCAAAAGGTTCTTTTTTCAATCTGGTTGGATCGCCAAGGAATAATCCACTTTGAATTCTTGCCACCTAATGCAACAATTAATGCTCAAATATACTGTCAGCAATTAGAGCATTTGAACCAAGCTTTGAGGAAAAAAAGACCTGCTCTAGTGAATCGAAAAGGGGTGATGTTTCATCAGGACAATGCGCGACCCCACACAGCAAGAATCACGTCACAAAAGATCGAAGAACTTGGTTGGGAGAAAATTCCTCATCCACCTTATTCTCCCGATCTTGTTCCTTCAGACTACCATTTGTTTCGTAGCTTACAGAATCATTTGGAAGAGACAGCTTTTGTAACACAGACATTTGTGAGTTCTTCGAATCAAAGCCAAAAGAATTTTACAGTAATGGAATTAGTAAGCTTGTTAATAGATGGAAGGAAGTCATAGATAATCAGGGAAAATACATTGTTGATTGAATCTGTAATTAAATGTAACATTTGGTCACTTGTTTTCTTTATTCAAAATTCGGACAGAACTTATGGGATGACCTAATATATTGCATGGTGTGATATGATCTAAAAAAAAAACTGTCATTTATTTCAGATCCACTTAATAATGTCTAAAGAACCATAGACTGAAATTTGCGATAAAAAGAAACTAAAAATTATATGAAAGAAATACTAGTCATAACATTTAATAACTGACAGTGCGTTCGTATGTGTTAAAACATTACCATGTTAATTCTGTCGGTATATAGACACACTCACACACACAAGCACAAAATAGATACGTATAAATAGTTAGTGAACTTCGCGTCGCCCGAAAGAAAGTGAAACACAAGGAAAGATTTGATACAAAGATTGTACTGTTTAAATATTAACTGCATGGAAATTCTGTCTTCCTATTTTGAAACACAGGATTCCATAGACGAGCTTTTCCTTAAGTTTGTCTGTTGAGATGAACAGAAATAAACAACTGGCTCAGATATCAAGCAGGCAGGCATACTTAAATAAAGAAGAAATCCAAACCATATATATATATATATATATATATATATATATAAACAACATTTTGTGTGTGTGTAGCGTAATCGTTATTAATGTGGGGTTGGTGTGCTGAGTTCAAATTACAGCCGAGGTAGTTGCATCAGGACAATTACTTTTGGAAAAGTATGAATCCATCTCTTACCAGCCCCTAGTGAGAAAAAAGTGTTTTTTCGCCTTGGCTGGCAACCATTCCCGGAGAATGACACTGAATTCAAAATCTGTTGGGCGTGGTAGCCTACTGCAACAGAAACCATAGCAGTGACGGCTAACCTGGTCTGGCTGGAGCCTTATACTTTACAGGGGAGCCATCAGAACTTACAAACATACACACACAAAGTATAGGTCTTCAGCCTAAGCAGGGTAGTCGTCACTGCTGTGGTTTCTCTTGCAGGAGGTTACCACACCCAATAGATCTTGAATTCGGTGTCATTCTCCTAGAGTGGTTACCAGCGAAGGCTAAAGAACCCAGTTTGTTCTCACTAGGGGCTGGTAAGATACCTTTCCAAAAGTAATTCTCCTGTCGCAACTACCTTGGCTGTAATTTGAACTCAGCATACCAACCCTACATTCCGCATCAATAACGATTACGATTACGCTATATATATATATATATATATATATATATATATATATATATATATATATATATATATATATATATATAAATAAAAATGTGTGTGGGGGGTATAAGCGTTTGCAAAAAAGGACTTTTAATTGGGCGAATATTTACAGAATATATTTTTGAGAATATTTATTTGTTTCTTTCAATTCTAATTGAGGAATTTCACAGTTCTTTAACTGTCCCTTCATCGACATCTTCCAAAACTGTTATTTCTACAATCTGTTCTCTGTTCCATTATTTTGTTTATTTATTTATTTATTTTTTTTTTTTTACAAAATATAATCTCGCTCTTTCTTTCTCCTCTACAAGTCGCCATCAAAACATGTCTACATCCAAGAGATACTCTGAAGTTTGAGGTCACCATTTAACCTTTACCACAGGTAATGCCATTTCTTTCTCGTTTGCTAAAGGTTATGATTGCTTCAATAAATGCCATCTTGTGAAAAGATTTCAACAAGAGATTCTTGCTTGGAATACAACTCCATGATTTTTAATTAGCGTGGGATCTCATTCATACTACACAAACACACAATATGTGTGTGATTTAGCAGCACGTTTTCGTTTAAACAAATATTCTTAAATAATCAGGTTAAGCGATTTGATTGAACGAAATAGCAAACCTCATTGTGTTGTTTAATGTCGAACATAAGCATTAAATTAAGAATGAAGTAATAAATACCTATACATAGGCCTGGTTTTGAGGAATAATGGATAGCCGCTCGGATTGGGGAATCGGAGAGCCGAGTTCGAATTCCATTACATTCACTTACTAATGGTATGAATCATCTTCTCACCCCTCGCCTCAGCGTAAATAGCAGGATATACTGGATTCTATAGCCTTGGGTGGCAACTGGTCTAGGAGAAGCACAACAAAACCTGATCCTTCAGGTTGTGGTTGTGCAGTAGGCTAACATCTTACTCACTTATAAAACTGGCTTTTAACAGATATATAAGAGAGAGAGGTCTGGTTTTCACCTTAGTGAAAATGTCAAGTGAAATGCAGAATCATGTTTCTCTAATAAACGGGGTGGGTATTATTATTTATTTTTAATTAAATTACTCCCCCCCCACAAACGGCATTTATTTGAGCCCCACTCTGTTTATTAAAATTTGTGATGGCAAACAATCTTCTATCTACCATGTCCCTTGATGAACATGACTCTCCGCAATTTCCTATTCTTTGCAACTGTTAGTAAATTGTCTTTTCTCTACCCTATCTTATCTCTGCAGTGCCATCCAGTTACACAAGCTCGTTAAGATGGTTATGCTCTATTTCCCTCTGTTCCTCTTGCCTTCATTATGTCCTGTCAGTGTCAAATTTTCTAAGTCCTCTTTCCTCATTATGTGCTCCAGAAATTACAACTATCCTTTTTGTTTCCTGTTTCTCTAAAACTTTCGTCGTTGCTCATATGTTCAATACATGGTATTCCCAGCATCCCACATTTCCGTTACCTAAAGTCTCTTCTCCAACTGTAAGATTATCCAGCATTCACTGCCATATAGGAGGGACAATATGACATAACAGATAAGCAATCTTTTCTTTGTTTCTAACGACTTTTTCCTGTTTCTTAATCCCTTGCTTAGCTTTTGCAAGGCAACTTTTGCTATCCCAATACGCCTTCGGATTTTGGTGTCATATTTTACGTCCTGCGTTAAAATACTTCCTAGATAATTATAATTTTGTATTTGCTAGATTTTTGTGTCTCTAATTTTTAAAGATGCCCCTTTTGCTGACAGCCATCTGTTCTGTCTTCTTGCAATTGAGTGTTTAGGTGAAAGAATGCCATTTTGTTTGTTTGATGCAAATTTTCCCGCTGCCTTTATTGAAGACTGAACACAAATATTTCTTCTATTTTCTTTTTCTCTTTCTTTGTTTTTGTTTTTTTATTTTCTTTTTTCCCCTTTGTTTCTTTTTTCTCGTTTTTCTTTTGTTTTTCTCGTTTTTCTTCTTTAATTTTGGTTGTTTTTCTTTAATTTTGGTTGTTTTTCTTCTTTAATTTTGGTTGTTTTTCTTCTTTAATTTTGGTTGTTTTTCTTCTTTAATTTTGGTTGTTTTTCTTCTTTAATTTTTGTCGTTTTTCTTCTTTAATTTTTGTCGTTTTTCTTCTTTAATTTTTGTCGTTTTTCTTCTTTAATTTTTGTCGTTTTTCTTCTTTTTTTGTCGTTTTTCTTCTTTTTTTTTGTCGTTTTTCCTTCTTTAATTTTTGTCGTTTTTTCTTCTTTTTCCTTTGTCGTTTTTTTCTTTTTTGTCGTTTTTCTTCCTTTTTTTGTCGTTTTTCTCTTTTTCCTCTTTTTTTTTTTTTCTTTTTTTCTTTTTTTCCTCTTTTTTCTTTTTTCTCTTTTTCTCTTTTTCTCTTTTTTCTCTTTTTTCTCTTTTTCCTCTTTTCTTCTTTTTCTCTTTTTCCTCTTTTTTCTTTTTCCTTTTTTCTCCTTTTTCTTCTTTTTTCTCTTTTTTCTTTTTTCTATTTTTTCTTCTTTTTTTCTCCTTTTTTGCTCTTTTTTCTTTTTTCTTTTTTTTCTTTTTCTTCTTTTTTCTTTTTTTTTCTTTCTCGTTTTTCTTTTTTTTTCTCCACCTTTCCTTTTTTTTTGCTCTCTCCTCCTTTTCTTCTTTTTTTTCTCTCCTCCTTTTCTTTTCTTTCTTGATTTTTCTCTTAAGTTTTTCTTCTAAATGACATTTTATTCGTGTGCTACATAAGAATCTTAAAAATCAGTTTTTTGTTTGTTTTTCCTCAGGTTTCATCCTTCTCTTTCACTTTTTTTAACATTCTTTCTTTCTTTTTGCTTTCATTTCATAAAATGTAATCGTTTCTAATTCAAACCATGACAACGGAACTATATTAGTGAGATTAGCAGTTTTAAAACAGGAAACATTGTCTTCATTGACGGAACAGTAAGCATTATTTTCGGTTAAAATTGATAAAATCTTTTCAAAAGAGTTTTCCATTAAATTAAACTGTTATCGATATTTCTAATACTGATTGGCGTTTCCTTCCAGATCTATGCTTTTGGGCAGTGTGAAAAATTTATTATATCACCATTTTCTCTTCTAGTTCATATGTTTTTGTTGTTGTTGCTATTAGAAGTCTTCAAGTGATGAATTGATTATTTTGTAAAGTACTTTTAATTTTTTAGTGCCAGGCTATAGATTCTGATGAAAGGCCGTTTGCTTTAAGGTTTATAAGGTTTATTCTTTTGAAAACATATTAACCACTGATCTAAGGGAACATTGTATACAAATGATAGCTTATATATTTTTGAACAGATTGAATGCCGTGCATACATTCATATGAGAGTTTAGATATGACGAAGTTATTTAAAAATATAACTCTTTATTTTTTCTTTAATTTTTTTTGTTTTTGTTGTATCTTCCCGTGTTGGACAAAAAGTACCCTTAGTACGAATTCTAGTTCAAATTCCCTATCTTATATACTAAATTTGTTATAACTAAACCCATGCACTGAGGTATTTGATTTTTTTTTTTTTTTTAGAATTTATTAATTCTGATTTTTATTGTAGATTAAGAGTATGTGCCAACACTACTCACAATCCAACTCCAGATCAGAGTTTGTTTTGGAAAGGTTGATTTTAAGTCCTACTTCTTGGAACACTTAGTGAAGAGTGTTACTATTTTTTACTCTCACAGTTACACACATATAGCAAAGGAGATATGGGCACCTCGAGGTGGTGTAATGGTCAGCAAACTTGTCTCGCTAGAACAATTACGACTGCGTAGTGAGTTCGATCCTCACTTGTGCCACATCTTAGCTACACTTGGAAAATCACTTTTGGACACCTCGAGGTAGCGTAATGGTTAGCAAACTTGTCTCGCTAGTACAATGACGACTGAGTAGTGAGCTCGATCCTCACTGGGTGCCCTTTAATTTCTGCCTCGTGCCACATCTAAGCTACGCTTGAAAAATCACTATAGCGAAGGAGATAATAGCGGTATATAACAGAAGACTTCATATTCATCTCATGTTTTCCAAATTGTCAGATAAATATTATACGACAAACAAGAAACAAATCCCAAGAGTAATTTGAAACAATGTCAATATGACTTCATGATATCTAGAATTATAAATGTAATTGTAACGATTGATCGTAAATGTTTTCCGTAATTATTTACACCTGATATTATATACCAGTAAGAAATGATTTTCATTTTTTTATTCCAGTACGATATCAGTGGTGCTTGCATAAGTATTTGCTTTAAGAGTGGATAGATGCAACTCAAAAATATTAAAACTCTCTACTAACATGAATAGTTTACGGATTAAGTCTTGGCGTCACTGCACTGAAGTGGATATCATCTCAATAAGGATTTTTTTTTCAGAGAAAATAGAAAAACAATAGAATATATTTTACCAGAACATATTCAAACGATGTCATTACTACCGTCCATCGAGTTTGATGTTTGTCTTGTTAAATTAAATTAAGCATGTATGAGAAAAACACTCAACGGTAGAAATATGGACGGTAGAAAATGTCATAATTCAATTGTCTGATCAACATTATTTTGTGTTGGATGGACACAATAAAATATTTCTTAGAAGACTTCTACAGAAGTAGCGCTTGTTACTGTGCGAATTTGACTTGACCATATGGTCACTCCATCGTCGGCAAATTCATTGTATTGACCTTGGCAAAAGTTCAAGTTTGACCTGATTCCGAATTACGCGCTTAAAATTATGTCTTGCCCAATTTTCAGTTCGTCATTTCTTTTCGTGAGATTGCAGTTTCAAATATGTAAGGAATCTGAAATGAAAGGAGGAGAAAGGGAGGGAGAGGAACGATGAAAAGACGGAGAGAAAATTATATGGGGAGAAACGAGAGAAAATAGAAACAAAGGAAAGTAAAGAAAATTGACATAAGACTAAAATTCGACCCTTTTAGGTAACATCAAGAACTATGCTACTATAAAAGAGGTTTTTTTTTTTAAGATACAATATATTAAAATTAAAATAAAGGAAGGAACAAAGAATAGAAAACGAACAGACGTTGCATGAAGTTTTGTAAAATGATAAAGATAAGACAGGATGTGAAGGTAGTGACACGGATATCGACGTGAAAAGTTCAAATACCGGGCAAGTCTGTTGCGTTCACTTTCGCCCACATGCTATTGCTAAAGATATAAATTCGTTTCTTTTCCCCCAACCCAGATATTGGTTAAATAACAGTCTAGATTGGTTGCCTCACAGTGATATAGGGATCAGTCTAAAAGAAGGAAAACTCAGAATTCCAAACTGGATAAGGCAACGCTAAACTACTCCACTACCTTTCCAAACAATGCGTGACCATTCATAGATAATAATATGGAGAGTTCTACGTTCTAAAGGGAGGTTTTCACAAAGGTCGGAAAAAAAACCAAGGTTTACAGATCCAGTTTGTATGAGTTAAATACAATAAGCAAAAGAAGCAAATAATAAACATTTTCTGTTGTATTTTTTAAAATTATACTTTAATATATGCTGCTATATGGCATCATCTTTAAAGCTTAAAAGTTCCCCTTAACACAATGTTAAAGTGTGAGGAACAAGAAGACGAATTTGCTTGGCGTGTCAGGTCTTGTTGAAAGATCGCGACCAATATTAAAAGAGAAGTGGACTATTCCGAAATTCCCATATCGCGGGGAGACGTAGAAAGAAAAAAAAATTTAAAAAGACTAAGAATTCAAACCAGCTTGAATTTATAAAACCGGAAGTCTCGGGCGAACGAGAAGTAAGTCTCGTATGCAAATTTGACTTGCCCCCGACGAGGGCATAAATAGCAAGTCTGGGAGGAAGACGAGAGAAGGCATTGTCGGCGTGACGGTGAGAGAATAAAAGGTCACTAGCAACACCTCAGTTGATAGACCGGAGGACGGGACGAAAGCAAGCACTTTAATCCATTTCAGTCATCGCAAACGACGGGCGAACTGAATTACCCACATAAAGGTAGTGCAATCAAAGCATTATATGATCAGGTCACGTGAATTAAGGTATCCACGTGATTTAGCTTTTATAAATGAGTATAAAGATTCATATAAAAGAGGATAGTTGACCACGTTAGTCAACCAATCAGAAACATTCGATAGTCATCGTTCAGCCAGAAATGGTGTTGGCCTATGATTAAAGGAGATAAGCAAAGGAGGGTCTGGAATTTTTTTTAATTGGACCAAGATGTGCATACTTGGTTTTTAGACATTTGGTCAAATTTTGGTAATTGGGCCAGATCAAGAATTTTTCCGCACCTGCTTTATATGACTAGAAGATGCGTTTAAATTTTTGAAGATTAGTTATACTGGAAGTAAGTAAACAGGAGGGAGTTCCACAGGCGGGAGGTGCGAGAAAAGAAACTGTTGGAGTAGAAGTGGCGGTTGCATTTAGCTATTTCAACAGTAAACGGGTGGGAGCCAGACATCAATCTAATAGCACGCTTAAGTTCATGTAGTCGTGGAAGCAGGGAAAAATCTCGTCAGAGCAGTTGTCATAAAACTGTTTTTTTAGAAAAGACATAGGGAAACCACATCACGTCGGCGAGAAAGTGACTGAAGTCGAGATGCCAAGACAGGATAGATTGCATTACAGATCCTTCTTTGGATTTTTGGTAGATTTGTAAATGTGCAAGATGGAGTATGACGAGAAAAAACTTTCTGCCATGACACAGTGACCCAACTTTCCTCGCAGTAAATGCAGCAGTTAAGTCGCTCCACTTCAAATTAGTTGAAAACATGAGGCTAAGAAGACGCGGTATGTTGATCTCGAGGAGTCTAGCGTCAGCTATGTTGATGGGAGACAGAAAAGACTCTCTATGGTGGTTAAATGAAAGGAATTTTGTTTTGCAGGCGTTAAAATTTGCAAGCTATTTCCTCCACCAGTTAACCGCTGACTAGAGTTCCTTTTCAAGAGCAGAAGCCAGATTTATTTTGTCAGTTCTGACGGATTTGCTATTGAGACTGAAGTAAATGGTAGCGTCGTCTGCATAAATACCTATTTGGGAACTGATGACATAAGGAAGATACTTGGTTAAGATCAGTTAGTAAAATTATGAGACCTAGATGCAAATCTAATATTATGCTTAAATTCATGAAGTTGAGATACGAAAGAGCAAAGCATAAATCAAAAATGTTACCATGAAAATATTTATAGAAAAGGCACAGATAAGCTATGTTAGGGCAGTGGGAATGAAGTCAGAACAGATAACATTGCATATTCTTTGGATTTTGTCAAGAATCTCTAGATATTTAGCAGGAGCAGCAGACCATATGTGGCAAGAAAATTCAATGTGCATCAATTGATACTGAACCGACTTTTCATATGACCAATTGCTTGTATCCTCACTGGATTAAGAAATTAAATTTAAGAAAAACTGATGAAGCAAAATCTTTTAAGTAAATTCGTGGCTGTCGTGAGCAGGCAATACTTTGATTTGATAACCCAATCAACTTGAGAGTTAAAAAGTACGATTTGGAATCGACTTATCCGTCTGCCTCTAAATATATGTTCGTGAATTTTGCCCTCAGGCAAGTCGATAAACAGACATTAGCAATCTCAATCTGTAAGATTGCTAATAAATTCGAATCTTACTTAATGCTCGACTGTTATGGCTAGACAGAGCTAAGCGGACTAAATATTGACATCGACGCAGCCAAATTTGGTACACGATCATAATAAAGCAGCTCGCCCTCTACAAAGAGAATAGAGTTCATTAACAATGGCTTTGTAGAAACAGTTCATTAATCACGACATCGCATTAGGTTACCGTCTTACTCGGCTTTCTGTAGTTAAGGTTTTGCAAAATCATTTTGAGATTAGGAGTTTTTCAGAAAAGTTTTAAAGCTATTCTTATTCCTTTAATTGTTTTCTTCTCTACCAATATTATCATAATATGTCACAATTAATTGAATTGGACAACTCATGAAAGCACAAAGCTACTAAATGTTTAATTGATTTCTCTCTTATAAGAAGCCAACTTTATTTTAAAGGTCGTTCAAAAAGTTTCAGATATCGAAATTTTGATGTGTTCACATACATTTTGAATTGAACTGTATATTTAATTTACGGGAATAGTCTGTTCTCGTTCCACTGCCCAAATCTCCGAATATCTCGTTCTTATTTTTAGTACTGCTCAGTTATTGCTCGCCCGTTTCAACTTAGTCCAAGTACACACAGCCTTGCCCGGGGATTGAACTCAGAATTACAATGTCACAAAATCCACGACACAACGTGTAAATCCTTTTCTTTTTTTCTTTCTCCTTTCTTTCCTTTTTTTTTCTTTCTCCTTTCTTTCCTTTTTTTTTCTTTCTCCTTTCTTTCCTTTTTTTTTCTTTCTCCTTTCTTTCCTTTTTTTTTTTTTTTCCCTTTCTTTCCTTTTTTTCTTTCTCCTTTCTTTCCTTTTTTTTTTCTTTCTCCTTTCTTTCCTTTTTTTTTTCTTTCTCCTTTCTTTCCTTTTTTTTCTTTCTCCTTTTTTCCTTTTTTTTTTTCTCCTTTCTTTCCTTTTTTTTTTCCTTTCTTTCCTTTTTTTTTTTTTCCTTTCTTTTTTTTTTTTCTTTTTCTTTCCTTTTTTTTTTTTTTCTCGTTTCTTTCCTTTTTTTTTTTTTCTTTTTTCTTTTCTTTTTTTTCTTTCTCGTTTCTTTCCTTTTTTTTTTTTTCTCGTTTCTTTCCTTTTTTTTTTTTTCTCGTTTCTTTCCTTTTTTTTTTCTTTCTTTTTCCTTTCTTTCCTTTTTTTTTTTCTCGTTTCTTTTTTTTTTTTTTTTCTCCTTTCTTTCCTTTTTTTTTTCTTTCTCCTTTCTTTCCTTTTTTTTTTTTCTTTCTCGTTTCTTTCCTTTTTTTTTTCTTTCTCTTTCTTTCCTTTTTTTTTTTTCTTTCTTTCCTTTTTTTTCTTTCTCGTTTCTTTCCTTTTTTTTTTCTTTCTCTTTCTTTCCTTTTTTTTTTTCTTTCTCGTTTCTTTCCTTTTTTTTTTTCTCGTTTCTTTCCTTTTTTTTTTTCTCCTTTCTTTTTTTTTTTTTTCTTTCCTTTTTTTCCTTTTTTTTTTTCTTTCTCGTTTCTTTCCTTTTTTTTCTTTCTCGTTTCTTTCCTTTTTTTTTTTTTCTCCTTTCTTTCCTTTTTTTTTCTTTCTCGTTTCTTTCCTTTTTTTTTTTTTCTCGTTTCTTTCCTTTTTTTTTCTTTCTCGTTTCTTTCCTTTTTTTTTTTCTTTCTCGTTTCTTTCCTTTTTTTTTTTCTTTTTTTTTTTTTTTTTTCTTTTTCGTTTCTTTTTTTTTTTTTTTTTTCTTTCTCATTTCTTTCCTTTTTTTTTTTTCTCGTTTCTTTCCTCATTTTTTTCTTTCTCGTTTTTTTTTTTTTTCTTTCTCGTTTCTTTCCTTTTTTTTTTTTTCTTTCTCGTTTCCTTTTTTTTTTTCTTTCTCGTTTTTTTTTTTTCTTTTCTTTCCTTTTTTTTTTTCTTTTCTTTCCTTTTTTTTTTTCTTTCTCGTTTCTTTCCTTTTTTTTTTTCTTTCTCGTTTCTTTCCTTTTTTTTTTTATTTCTCGTTTCTTTACTTTTTTTTTTTATTTATCGTTTCTTTCCTTTTTTTTTTTTCTTTCTCGTTTCTTTCCTTTTTTTTTTTCTTTCTCGTTTCTTTCCTTTTTTTTTTTCTTTCTCGTTTCTTTCCTTTTTTTTTCTTTCTCGTTTCTTTCCTTTTTTTTTTTCTTTCTCGTTTCTTTCCGTTTTTTTTTTCTTTCTCGTTTCTTTCCTTTTTTTTTCTTTCTCGTTTCTTTCTGTCTTTTCTTACATGCGCCTCTGCAAAACATTTTAAAATTTTGGTGCATTCTAGTTATCTGAAATAAGCAGTAATTTATAAATTTAAATGACATCCAGGTTTGTTCTTTATTCTTCTTTTTATGTGCCGTGTCCCTTTAGAACGTAGGCGATTATGGCCCTCCACTTCTCCGTATCTCTTGTAGCTCTCAATAAGTTTTGTCCCTTTGCTATTTCCCCGAGGTCATGTTCTGTCATCCACTTGCTTAACGCACTATGTTGTCATGCGTTGCTTTCTATTTGACTTGTGAGTATCAGATTCTCCAAGCCGAATGATGATACAATTACGAAAGAATGATGTATTCATAAAACTCGGTTTAGTCTGCCACAGTCGAACAACAGCGTGACAGCTTGTTAGGCTCATATTAAAAACACTAGAAAGTACAGTGGAGTAATGGATAGCGGCTCAGATTGAGGAATCAGAGAGCCAAGTTCGATTTCCAGTCGAATCAATTACATTCACTTACGTGATAATACATTGGGAAAGGTATGAATCCTCTTCTTCTCCCCGAGTTCTATATAGAACCCAGTTTATATATAGCCTTGGATGGTCTCGTCAGTCATGTATCGAAAGATACATGATCGCCTAAGCGTGTGTCACGCATAGCTCATAACTGAGTGAATAGAAGAACTAGAAGAACTTGTTAACCATCACTCTGTGCTAGGCTCCCACTCTCAGCATTGTTTCGTTTTTTTAATTTTTAATTCCGGTATATGTCTAAATTAAGGAAAATCTGCAACAATTCCTCGAGGGACAAATAGCTGTTCGACTTGAAAATCAAGATTCGAAATTCTCTCTTATCTGTATTCGATCCCTGATGCCGATAGAAAATACACAACGATCTCAGCCACTAAGAAGAATTTTTTTTTCTTTTTTAATTTATTTTCCTTCCTTCTTCCGTTAAACACATCTCTCCCCTTTTTATTTCGTACCTCTTCTTCATTGATCTCTTTGTCTCGTTTTTCTCTCACTTCTTCTGCTTTTCATTCAGTTTATCTAATTCTTCCTTTTCTTTTTCTTTCTTTTCTACTAGTTTCCATACTATTCTTCTCTGGAGCAGAGACGAACAATTCAAATATCAATAAACCAACTCATTACCCCAAAGCCTGATATTGAGACAAACAAGAGATAAGTAATTATTGAACAGCCATACGCATGAATGACGCCTGAGCTCGCTGCAATCAGTGTTGATGAAACCTGGATCTAAGATTAGAATGAATTCCTAACCAGTTCTAAATACACCAATCTGCCAAAACAGGTGAAGGGTGAGAGTATCATTACGGCAAGGGAGGTAAGTATAAAGCAAAAAAAAATGTCAGTTAAACTTTTTCATTGATTTTTGGAAATGCAGTTTCATACCACGATCTCTAAATCGCGATAATTAACTTTTAACACTTAAAACACAAGAAAAAGCATGCCCTAACGTACACACCAAACGGGTAGAAAACGAAAAAATTAATTTTTTATGTTCTCTTTAATTATATGTAATAACTATGAGTAAACGATATATAAATGTTTATATATGAGAACAATTTTATGAAAATCTATGATAAAGTGGAAAATTTTCGGATTAAATCGGACTAACTTTGTTTACCTTGATGTTACTGCGCATGCCCACGAATGAAAGAGACGCTGGAAATAGTTAAATATTTTTTTTTCATTCATAGCGTCTCTCTTTCGTTGCGCATGTGTAGTTGTATTAACGTAAACATAAACTTAGTCCGATGAAGTCCTACAAGACGAAGCGCGTCAAATGAAATTATTTTCCACTTTGTCAAAGATTTTCCTAACATAAAAAAACTATACAAAAATAATTAAACTATATTATAATATAAAAGTAAAGAAAAACAGAAAGTTAGCTTCCTAGATTTGATATTTTTAACATTAAGATTCTCCTTAAAGCAATGGATGCCCAAAGGAGTTGATTATTCTTCGATCCAAGGTATCACCATTTTTCACCTCAAAAGTATACATGGAGATATACCAATTTTCGGCTTGTCCTTTCAGGTTTTTGGGGTTTTTTTCAGCTAAGTAATAAAGGAAATGATGTAATTTTATGTGTACTAGAATTGCTATTTGCACTTGAATTATGAATAAACCCATATCGTTTGAAATTGTGGATGTCATTAATTTATGATTTGCGCCGACCTTCAATGAAACATCAACTGAGAACGCCCACCGCTTGAAGTTTAAAGTATATCTATGAGTAAATACTGAATTAAAAAAAATAAATATTCACTTTTAAATATTTTCCATACAGACTGATTTCATTTCCTATTTTTCAATAAACTTAATCTCTATTATCCAAATGCCTCGAGCAGAGATTTGAAAAACGAGCTAATAGCTGATCTATAATATAGCTATGAGCTATAGCTGATCTCTAACCTATGTTTGAACAACGCAAAAAGATGCTAAATGCTCACTTCCAGAACAGATTGGCTCCAAACAAACACTATATTGGTTTTATGCCGAACTATGTTCATATCGATATTTACTAAGTTTAGTATGGTACAGGATCAAGTAAAATCTACTTTAAAAATCAGCATTCGAAAGGTAAGAGAAATGTGGTTCTACAGACGAGGTAAGAGAAATGTGGTTCTACAGAAGGATGCTGGGAATACCATAGACAGAAAATTTGAGCAAAGAAGTTTTAAGGAAACTAGAAAGAGAAAGGGCATTTGTATTTAGAATCAGAAAGAGCCAATTGAAAATTCTGAAACACACAATGAGAAAAAGTGTCTTGAAAAATATGACATTCACAAGAAGTCAAATGTTTCTGAGGGAAACACTAAATAACTTATTTAATAAGCTTAGCATAAAACGGATTCGGAGAAAAGGCAAGGGGTTTAAAATATTAGTCAGAGCTGCAAAGAATAGGAAGTTGTTCAGTGGAATGATCACCTACGTCCTGCAGGTCTACAGCTCAGAAAATAATGTATCGGTTAGTGACAAGCCTAGTGGCTCAGATCGTTCATTACTCTTTGCTTTAGAGCAAAATTGATCTTCTTTCGTAAAAGATACAATTTGATAACTTTTAGAATTGTCTTTTTGTCGATTTGCTGTATTTATAACTCTAGCTTCAGTCTTGATCTGTACTGTTTGAAATCGTTTGAACTGTCATGAATTACCTGAGATACTCAAATGTCGTAATGAATTGTCATTAACCACCTCAGATACCTTGAACTAAATGTGATACATTTGCATAGCGGAAAAATTGTACAAGCGTTGATATTTATTTTTCATTGACTTCGTGGAATTAAAAGTTCTGGGTGTATACAGCCATTCCTCACTTAACGACTTGATCGCTAAGTAACAAGCTCTTTCTGAAAGTAATTTCCGGAATATTACTTGTGTGACGTCCCTAAACACAGCCTTCGCTCGCTCCTCGCTGCTTCGTTCGGGTGTCGCCGCTCCAAACGTGACGTCCGCCTGTTTGCGTCAGTCGTGTTGTCTCGTCCTGTGACGACCAACTGGCTTGTGGTATCGGTCGCGGCAACCAAATGTGACGTTCTAACCTTTTGATGATTCGGATGGGAATCTGGTTAGATTCGATATCAGCCTCGTCGTTCCCAACTCGCTTCCAACGTCTGGTTACCAAAGTAACTGCGTTGATCTCCAGTCTGCCTACCCACGTTGTGAATTGATCTTAGGCAGACGAAATCAATCAGTCGTCAGGGCCGTAATGCAAGCTGGGTCCAAGCGGGGGTGGTATCGCACAAATACGTATAAAAGAAATAAAATGATAACTCAAAAGTTCAAGGTATCAGAAAAAAAAGGATAACAATACTTTATGTCTAGTTGCTGGATACATAGGACTGCGTCTATCTCCCGACCCGTTCTATGGATTGTGACACGTTGTTTTCCGTTAGGCGAGTTTTAACATTTTAAGTTGTCTGCTCTTTAAGAAATTGGTTCTTGGTGTGTCTTCAGGCGAAAGTCGAAAAACTTATTTTGGTGGTATGGATCTAAGTCGCTCTTCAAAACAAGTTGTTCTTGGATTGAAGATGAGTCCGGAAATTGCGCGAATCTTAGTCAGCTGATGCGAGGCCTGCTTCAACTGAGCACTGGAGACTGACTCTGGGAAACCGGAGTCCGCACTTAACTCATTTCTGCTCGCTGCGACTTTGCTTATATGGACGCCTACCAAAACCGGGGTGATTTGTCGGCGTCGGAGGTTCCTCGATAATTCTAAATACATATCCACTTCTTTTATTTTTGGTTAGGAATTTTCCACTTCTTTCCATTTTTGGGAGCCTTCTCTTACGCCCACCTTCTCACCATACTTCAGAGAGGCGTCAACTGCCCTCCCCACTTCTTCGTAGCAACCTCTCATACCCTTGCGTCACGTGATCACCACTCGGCCAATGATGTCCAGTCGGGCGTGTGCGATCCCGCGGGGTTTGTTTCAGGAAAAAAAATATCTTGCTTAAAAAAAATTATCTTTTTCTTTTCCTTTTCTTTCTTTTAATCGCAGTTCTCATTTTCTCTGGCCGCCAATAGAACAATGCGACCGGTGGTGGTCATAACCCTTCTTCTCATCTGGACTTCGTCAGTCAGATTATCGCTAATTATCAGAATGGGTGGTCTACTCAACACAATACCGTCGTCCGTACCCTCAAAAAAAAGTTCCATGGTTCTAGTCATTCTTTGGTGCACCTTTCTGATAACAGTTTTGTTATCACAGCCAAAGATGTCTTTGTCAAAAAAAAAAAAAAACGGTCAACCGTTACTTCGTGTGCGGCTCAGCAGACGACACAGTTAATCTTTCATATCTATCCAAAGCCCTGTATTTCACCTGTTCTTTGTCAATTATCAAAATAACATTTTCAATTGGAGTTTTTCTTGGCTAGTCGGTCTGTGGTTTGCTAATTAGATGTTTTCCGCACTGAGCTGCACTTATCTATCCCCCGATAACACAAGTTCGTCGACAGAACACAGTCAATTCTCCCATCCACCTAGAATTCTTCTGCCATTGTAATGACACCTTTTTCGCCATTTGCTATTTATCAAAATAACATTATCAATTGTCTCTGGTCGTGGGTGTTTTTTCTATCATCCACGATTGGGTCTCGCCTCTCTTTTCCTTTCTTTCCTTTCTCTTTTTCCTTTCTTTTCTTTTTGCCCTGGTAAATGGTGCCACACTTGTACTATAAGTTTGTATCTCGCAGTTTCAGATAGCTTTAACTTCTGCACCATTTGTAACATTTCTAATTAATTTCTCAATGTTTATAAATTACAGGAGTACACTGAAGAGTATACATAATAAACATATTCGAAAATCAGTTCTTACTTCTGATGGTCGCTCCTTGTAGTGGGGAAGGGCTTGTGTGATCCAGTGACTTTGACAGCGATGTCGTCGGGAGTTCTAAACTTCTGGTAGCGCCATATTTGGCGGCAAGGTCGAAGACGAGGACCTAGACGAAGCGTGACCAACCCGAAAGACCCCAACAGTAAAACGATTGGATGATGATTACAACAGAACTCAACTGTTGAACTAGCGGATGAAGAGGGCTACGCATGACGGATATGCTACAGAAGGCGTGACTCGGAATCATAACAAGTCAGCGTCAGTCCGTTACACTTTCATAACTTGATTCGGCATGTCTCATCCCATATGTACCGCAGAGGAAGGTCATGAAATCGAGTGTGTGGGTCAATTCCTGGAAAGCTGATGTCCATCCAAAATAAATTCACGCCATCGAGACTTCTACTCTGATTTTCTTTCACCTGCAACCAACTCTTGGAAAGCAAAACGGCGATAGGAAAAGCTGTTTTGGTGAAACTGGAAGCTTCTATTCCTGAACCTGACATTGGCGGTGAATTTATTATCATAAGGGAAGCGATCAGCAAAGAAATTAAATTCTTAGATACAAGATAAAGCCGACGATAACAATACTTCCGTTTACATACTAGAAACACAAGTATTTTCCTGAGTGTCTATATTTCTGAGATGAGGTATTATGTACATTATTCGGACTATTGTCCTCATCTTTGTCGCCACATTTATCACAACGTTTCGGCCGTTGTACGCTCCGGCCTTCTTCAGGCGGTTGGGATTTCGAACTGAACCCTTTATTACGCTCACTGGGGTAGACTGTTCTAGTCCACGTGCCATGTTTGATGGATGTCAGTTATTAGTTATCTCCTGCTAATTTCCCTCTGAAAGTTATTCACTGCCTTAACCGGGTATTGAACTCACACTGTTTAATTTTTTTAATTTAATTTACTTTTATTCCTTTTGAAGAAAGAGAACAACAATTTATTTTTCCGGCATATCAATTTTTTACAGGTTATGTTAAAGTCAGAAATTATTTTAGAATGTTAGAATCTTTTGGAGATAATGATTTACTGATACAAGTTCTGTTAATTAACCCATAGCTGAGGGAGATGGGATTCGTACCATTCCCAAGAGCATTTACGCGTGTGAATTTAACGAACATGACTGGAACTGGAACTCGGTTCTTTAATTATTACACATCCAAACTTACGACACCAGGTATATACACGCGGTCACCCGTCTAAGTATTGGCCATTCCCGGCGTTTCTTAACTGCTGTGATCGTACAGTAACCGGTGTTTCAATGTGATATGACCGTAAGCCTGAAAAGAGGAAACTATAATGATCAACATTTTCATGCAATATACAATACTGTCGGGTTGGATTTTTCAAAACTTTCTTTATTTATAGATGGTCGTAGTCCGGGTCTTGTTAAAAATTCAGTCGTTAAGTGAGGAGTGACTGTACTGTAATGTGATTTATCTTAATGAGGTATTTATCGCAGTATAAAACTGTTTGTACCAAAATGAATAGGTCAATGAGTTTACATAAAAGTAACTTAAGGTTAGCCTGAAGATAAACTCTATCAGCTAATCTGAGAAATGGTTAACTTTTCTGTCGTTCCACTAAGTGTTTTAGCCGTCTTATTGTCTTTGAACGTAACCTAATTACAGAGATTTGTCGATATGATTAATCAGGAGGCAGATCTCCAATCATTTTCCTTCAGAACCGAAGGCCATCTGATAACGCTGCAAATTTAGTCAGGTCAGATGTCTTTCAGTGACTGAAAATATTAAAATCAACCGCCAAGCTTGAAATCTTCGAAATTTTCTTCATGGTGCTGCGTCATTTCTCTCTAAATCATTGTTCTGCCTTTCATTTACACAAAACCGTTAAGGTTTCTCGTGTGCCCTGTAAGTGTCGGATTCTCCATGCCCTCATTCCTCACTGTGTCATAAAATTGTCGCTTGTCTCTTTCGGATTTTAAGTATAAGCTTCCTTTTGTATGCATTTTAAAACTTCCTCATTATTCACATGTTCAGTCTATAGGATTCTCAGCATCCTTCTTGTTTACTAAAGTCTCTTCTTCGTCTGCAATGTGATTATCTAACATTCGCTGCCATAAAGGAGGATAAATATTGTATAAAGGCTTACTACTCTTTTTCTAACCAAATATTTTGTTTCTAGATATTTCGATTAGCTTTTGGAAGGCATCTTTTACTGTTTCAATGTGCCTTCGGATTTTTGTGTCATTTTCCATCCTCTGTTACAGCACCTCTAATATCTTTTCAAACTTACAAAAGCATTAATATTAACTGCAGCGTAAAAAAATCATAGTTCCAAATTCATATTAGCAAGTAAAAACATTCTTGTGACGTAAATAGGAAAGGTTAACACACATATAGAAAATAAGAAGTCGTTTATTCCGGAGAATAATTTGGTACACGGTTGAGAACACGGGCTAATGTAATAAACAGTTAACTCCTCCGTATCTACCCGAGACCACCCGACAAAGCGAGATGTGGCACAAGGCCGGTTTTTAACGTAGGGCGAACGGAGCCCATAGTCTCGGACAAAAATTGCACGTAGACCCCGTATGCATGGGGTCGGGTAGCTTTCTACCTCCCCAGACGACTCTACCCTCGGCATAGCCTCGTCTGGCTTCCTCTTCACTCGGAGGCAGAGAGTCTACAAGCAGAGTTAACTGTAATCGTTAACTACTCTCCCTCAGTAAGAGAGAGTGCAGTTTATATAGTTTTAGACCAGTCCATCTTGT
Source organism: Acanthosepion pharaonis (assembly GCA_903632075.3). Taxonomy (NCBI): domain Eukaryota; kingdom Metazoa; phylum Mollusca; class Cephalopoda; order Sepiida; family Sepiidae; genus Acanthosepion; species Acanthosepion pharaonis. The sequence goes on along the minus strand of CAHIKZ030001669.1, from coordinate 2,311,738 downwards.
GGAGGTGCTCGGCTACTCCACAACAATTCTTTTTTATAATCTTCACTTATTTATCGTGTCTTTTTTCGAATGTAAGGTGATCATGGCTCACCACAACGTTTTTTCTTTGTTTTTTTTTTAATAACTTCTGCTCTTTTATTATACATCTTTTTCCATCGACTCACTCAATCTCGTCAAGTAGGGTATTCGCTGTTTCCCTTGATTCCCTTGCATTCAATATATCCTCTGTGTGTTAAATTTTCCAATCCCTCTTTCCTCATTATGTGTCCTAGAAATTTCAGATCTTTTTTTATGTTAGTATAATTTTCGTCGTAGTTTTTTTTTATTTTACTAAAATTTAGCTCTTACACACATGTTCTGATTCTAGCTTTCTTATTGTTTCTTAGAAAACATCTCCGTCGCTTCAAGTTTTTTCTTCCTCTGTGACAATCGGCATATAACATTCACCAAGTTCACTTTATTAAGTAAAACAACAGTTTTATATTATTAAATAGCACAAGAAGGACAAATATGTCGTTCAGTGAACTAACCTAAACTTGGCTTAAAAAGCAGTATTGACACCGCAAACTGTGAGGAATGACAAACTTGGTAAGATATAATTGATAGGTTAATAGAAGGGTTCAGTTTGTCTGACTCACTGCCAATTAGTAGTGTACCCATTGAGAAACATGTTCACCATAATATAAAATTGGTCTGCAAGATATATTTACTAATCATTGTTCTTTGATAGGTGCCTATCGCGACACATTTTATATGGCATTTATTAAATACTTAAGATCTAATACTTTTTCTCACAGACAATTACGTTTATTTAATAAACCTACTGATTTCCGACGGCCATGTCTGTTCGATTAGCCTTTCTTTACAAGCTGGGCGCTTATTCTGTTTATTCTTATTTCCCAAACTAGTTGATATCGCCTACCGGTGGGTGATTTTGATTGTTGGGTGAGCGATGAGCAACTGAACAGAAAATGGTGGGCGATGTAGGATTTTGAGTATTAAAAATGTTATTTAAATATATGCTACCCTAAAAAATATTCAAAGGACATATGCAAAGAATCTATATAAAAACAAAAAATACGAAAAAAAAACCGGGTGTTTAAATGGGAATAACTGAGCCATATTCCTAGACGAAATATAAGTACCCCCGCAAACAACGAATATTTTGGTATTTTCTATAAGTTTTGAAAAGGGTCATTAACATTCAAAAGTTTTACAGACGAAATAACATTTTTTTTTCAAATATAAATCAGATAAGACCATGAAGTACAAAAAAAAATTCGCTGTAATTTTACTAGTTGCTTTTTAATTTTATAATTATGAATACAAATCGCTTGTTTTTTTGGTTTTTTGTGGTTTTTTTTTGTTTTTGTTTTCTGTTGTTTTTTTGTTGTTTTTTGTGTTTGTTGTTTTTTGTAGTTTTTTGTTTGTTTTTGGGGTTTATTTTGGGGGTTTTGTTATTTTTTTGTTTTGTGGGATTTTTTAGTTTTTTGGGTTTTTTAGTTTTTTCGGTTTTTTTATTTTTTTTTTGTTTTTTTGCCTGTTGTTTGTTTTTTGTGTTGTTTGTTTTTTGTGTTTGTTTTTTATTTTGTTTGTTTTTTGTTTTGTCAAAAGTTGGAACATTAATCATAGCCATAAAATTAGCCTTGACCATAGAACTCATATATATATATATATATTTTTCAATGGTGAAGTTGGTTCTTTTAATATGGTAGCAGCAGCAGCCACCACATGTCAGCGTTATTTTCTACCTGTCTTTGTTCTTTGTACTACATCATAGTCAGTTAAACTTTTACCAAACAATTTTGGTATGCTTTTGAATATTTACTATAAAGGTGGGCGGTGAAACTTTCATGTTAAAGTGCATCATGTATCCGTATCATATGCAACGTGTGCAGGGTCTTTCACTCTCTGATCACTCACCACAGGAAGACATTTGCCGATGGTTTATTACACAACATTGTTTGTCTCTTCAGTTTTGTTTATGGAAAAGATGGAATAACAAATTTACACAGCCAACATTTTTGGGTGGATCAGAATCCCCATGATACAATGCAGGCTAGATACCAGCATCAGTTTACGATTAATGTGTAGGCTGGAATTGTAGGTGACTGTCTGGTAAGTCCTTATGTTCTCCCAGCACGTCTTACAGGAGCTGTCTACAGGGAGTTTATTTCGAACACGCTTCCATACCTGCTAGATGACGTACACCTGCTAATACGAAGACGCATGTAGTTCATGCATCATGGGGCTCCAGTACGTTTTAGTCAAATTGATCGTGATGCACAGGCTGACATCTACCATGAAAGATTATTAAATAGGGAAGGACCAGTTCTATGCCCTGCACGTCCCTCTCACGTCTTTGGATTTGTAACTGGGGGGCCACCCAAGACAGTATTTTATGCGGCAGAAGAAGAGTAAACTTGATCAACTTCAGATAATTGTTTCTATCCATTTCAGACAGGTTCATGTATTGGTTTTCGTCCTCGATGAACAAACATTAACTGCTAAAGAAAAATGTTTAGCCATTCCATCTTCTCTTTCTCTTTGCATAATGTAGAATAACAATAATAAACAGAACTTACCGGCGTAAAGGTCCCAGCTAGCGTCCAGCTGGCAGACAAAAATAAAGCAGGTTGTAACTCAATACAAACCCTGCAAACTGATGAATCAAGCTGGTATTTATACAGAAATATCTCCACTCATGTACCAGCAGCCAATCACAGCCCAAGCAATGGACTATTCCACTTTAGCACAATGAGATACTCCATGGCACCATAAATAGCTCTCTTAAGGTTGAGTTATTATTGACTCAGCTTGCTCCACAACTGAGTGTTTATCTTGACCACGTGATTGTTCGACACATAAATATATTATTTATATAAAAGTATGTTTTCGTTGTCTTGTCCTTTGTTCACGACTCATGTAGGGAGTTGCTAATTTTCCCATTACATTCTTTGTTCGACGTCCCATTTCTCCATCCTACTTTCGAATGAATAAAACAGATTTATCAACTACATAAGTCCTGTTTTATTTTCTACTATTCTTAATAACTTTAAACTAGATCCCTGCCCACTCCCTGAACTATCGTATTACATTTAGTATCTTCACTGGCTAATCGTTTCATAACCCATAATAGTTTATACTCTCAATATGATTACTAGTTACGAATAAGGTAACGTTTATCAGCGCGGAAAGAAAATCCTGCGTGCCAGGTTCAATTTCTACTCGATTTCTTTCGATTAACGCTAATGCCATTTAAAAAGGCATGAATCCATCTTCCCCTAGCTTTGTGTGAAATAACATGTCAGACTGGTCGCTCTTACCTTGCTAAGAGAAGGAAATCTCTGAATTCAAACGCAGCCTGAAATGGGATGAGCTCTGTTCGGCTACTTGGCGAAAACGTAACACTTGTGGTGAACGCGGTGCCGTTACGACCATCATGGATTACGAGATTCGTGGCGTGATGAATGATTATTTAAATTATACCTGTTATCCTTTAAGGAATTTTCAGATTATTATTTATTACTTGATTGACAACACCATACCATTTTTTGAACCAGCAGATATTCTCTGATTAGACAAGGCTGTACTCACAACTAATAATTTTTATAACGAGAAAACTACCTTAACATATTTTCTCTACCGTCTTACCTTATTAAGCAAACTAAAAGTAATTCTGCATGCTTTATTTCTTTTCTTTGATTGGCGACTTTATTTTCCTATGTCAACTTTTATATCATCGTGAAGGCTAATATGTCTCGATTGTTTGAACTGCTATTTTGTGTGTATTTATTTATTTCAGTAACAAAGACGCTAATTGTAATTTTCTTAAAAGCATAATATCCTCGAAAATGAAAATAATTCAAAATTAAAATATTCATAAACCAGCTTAACAGTACACATTACAGGAGAAGCTAAAATATTTTACGTACAATTACAAATATTTCTACAATGTTGCAACACAGATAATAAAAAGATAACCAAAAATCTTCAGTCTCTCTTTCAAAATTAGGAGGAAATTTCTGGTCCATGTGAAAACGTTTGGATCCTTGATTTCTCTAGACATCTTCTTAAACATTTTTCTTTTTTTTTTTAGCAAACTAACATCCATTCTTTACGGGCTATGATTGCCTCGTTTTGGTGTCGCTCAATTATTGAACGATTTGCTTTAACACAAACTGTTCGGATCTTGGCGCTAAATGAGATGTCCTCATAGACGGCAATAGGAAGAGTGGCCAAGAAGTGAATGCTATTATACCTCATTGTTTGATGATGACACTTTTTGTAATGTGAGATGCAATCAGGATCAATGAGACTGTGGCAATTTAGAACGAGGCTAACTTTACAAATAACTAAAGAGCTTCTTTGGGTATTTATTGTGAAAAAATGACACAATTATAGCACAAGGCCGAAATGGGGGCGGTGAGGCTGGTCATCACTATCTTATACCTAGCTAATCCGATTCACGACCCATTCATACATTACAATTTCCACATTCACCATAAGAACTCGTCCGCCACCAATCAATCCTCTATACACCATAATATCACATCCTCTCAAGGTGGACCTACAAAACGCGCCCCATGCCATAAAAAAATTAATAATTATAAAGTATATACTTGAAAATTTATGGCTGAAAACAATGACAGGGTATGGAATGAACCCCAAAACAAACTAAACATAAACAGGAAGTGAACTAAACATAACTGATGTTAGTAGGACCCGTCCAACCCTCAAAATGAGAGGCCGCTGTATTCTGCCCATTAGACAAAATCAAGAGGCTCTCTCGCTAAGGGAAAACTGGTTTGTACCGTTACTGCAGTCCCCGTTTGCATATTTAATGTTGTTGAATTTTACCCACCATTTTCCCCTGTTGACAGGTAAGTGTCTTGTTCGTTTGTTTTCGTCTATTTCCTTAAGTATTTGTTGATAACAACAACTATATAGAAGTAAATACTTTAGGGTGATTTAACTTTAATATTAATCACAAAAAAAAGTAAATGGTTAATAGTTTGTGTCACATGTTTAGAAAATGGTTAATAGTTTGTGTCACATGTTTAGAAAATGGTTAATAGTTTGTGTCACATGTTTAGAAAATGGTTAATAGTTTGTGTAACGTGTTTAGATCGATGTTTACGTGTTATTTGGTGACCATTCATTCTACTGTTTAATCCAAGTCGACTGTGATTCTCTTTTGCTATTTCCATAGTTACTAATATTTTTTTTATTTTCATTTGGAATGTTCCTTTTAATTCGAACTTTACAACTGTGCTTAAAGATTTATCTGCAAATACTCTGAACCCAACTTCTATTATTAAAATAAGAACCAAGTAAAAAAAATTCTTTAGAAACTTAAAATATTTTACTGTTTATTGAGCTCCAGTAATTTTCTGAACTTGAAATAATAAGCAGTTATGTTTCAGTTTTTAAATTCTGTTTTGTTTTCGTTGCTTTTGTCGATGGTGTTATTGTTTAATTCTTGAAATGTTAACGTAAATTAAATGTGTATTAAAAATTGGTTTTATTTGTTTATTTTCATTGCATAATAAATACGACGAATTTTGAAAGTGAATTAATATTTCTAGGTGAAAGCCTCTTTAAATATTTTGATTTTGCATTAAGTATATCTTTTTATGGCTATTGGCAACGAGAACCCACCAAACACACTTTTCCATATCACCAATATTTGTACCTGTACTTAAAGAATCTAAGATATAAATATGTATCCTAATATTTTGCTTTTTTATTTATTTTACTTTTTATTAATTTTAGTTTTTATTTTTATTACTTTTTGTTTATTTTACTTTTTATTTATTTATTTTACTTTTTATTTATTTATTTTACTCTTTTTTATTTATTTTACTTTTACTTTTTTTATTTATTTTACTGTTTTTATTTATTTTACTTTTTTATTTATTTTTACTTTTTTTACGTTTTTTACTTTTTTTTACGTTTTTTGCTTTTTTTTTACGTTTTTTACTTTTTTTTACGTTTTTTACTTTTTTTTACGTTTTTTACTTTTTTTTTACGTTTTTTACTTTTTTTTACGTTTTTTATTTTTTAGTTATTTATTTATTTATTTTTTTATTTTGTGGAGAAATTGACTGTTGGAAAGGAGCAGTGTTGTGTTGTTGAAATACTTACTAAGCAGAAAGCTTATTATCTTTACTAAACTTTTATAATGGCAGTGGTGACCTGACAGGGTCATCCCTGAATTTGTATAAAAGGAGAGGAAATTTATCTTTTCTTATTTATTTATTTTATTTTTTTTAAGAATTACCTTCCTGTTAAATGTCCGGAAAACGGCAATCTATTTCGCAACTCAAGGCTGGTGCTATTGCTTTTTCTTTTTTTTTTCTTTTTCTTTCTCGACTTGGCCACTTTCTGTTCGTTTGGGGCATCAGGAGCATTTTCTCAATTCTATGTAAAAGCAGTGAAGCAAAAAAAATATCCATATTTTTTTTTTTTCTTTCTTTTATTTCGCTAGGAAAAGATTTCGATGCGTGATTTCATGAAAGAGCACCCAGAATGTGATTGTATTCTTTTATGTTTCTACTTTGGAAGCGTCGTCAAAGAGTTCAGATGACTTAAATGCCGTATTTAACGTCTAAAATAAGCGTATCGGTTCTAAATAAGCCTTATGTCGTGAATAGGGGCGGGGAGGAAATAATTTAATCGTAATGATACTTATTTCGTACACAAGTAGATAACGATTTAGCAACTTTTAAATATCAAGATAATAATAATGCAGTGTGAAAATTGATCTCAACAGATTTGTAAATATAGATTTCTTGTGAACCATTGAACTGTGGAAGACGAACATATCTGTATTTCCCTTGAGAATTTTCGAACTTTCTTTTCAACATAGTGCACAAATTCTAGTAAAATCTCAAATTTTGAATGCTGATTTTAAAAGCATGAGCTTAGATTTGGAAATTAACATAATACAGTTTTCTAATTCCCCACTGAGTCATTTGGTGTTTTTCATTGGGGTGTGCTGAGTAAAAAAAAAAAAATTAAAAAGTTCCATAATTGTTCTGTAAATAAATCTTATCTTACATTTTCATTTTACTCCGCACTGCTTAAAGATTAATGACTTGATAATAAGCGGAACAGTTTTGGTGTTTATTGGAGACATTAGCCAACGAAATTTACAGGGTGTCCCCCAAAAATTGATATCATTTTGCCGTCTAAGGACACAGCCAATTCTCGCTCAAATGATCTCAAATTTTAACAAAATGTGTAAAACCTCTACGGACTTATCGCAATTAAAATCTACCAGGAAGATAGATGGGCCGTGCCAGTAATAATGACAATATGCTGTTGAAATGGCTACCACGTTCACCTGATTTGACACTTCGTGATTTTTTTTTGTATGAGGCTATGTGCAAAGACTGGTCTATACCCACTCTTCCTACAAGCCTAGAGGAACTTAAGCTGGATAATGTTACGCAAGACACGCTACAGCGTGTTTGGCAAGAGCAGTACCGTACCGTGTCCTAGGTGGATCGCAAACTGAACATTTGTGAAGCTTTTTGAAATGTGTTAGAAAATCTACATCCCTTTGCATATGTTATTTGAACTTTGATAAATCTGTTATTAAACAACATGAAGCCTATTTAATTTCGTTCGCCTGGTACATGTAGTTACTCAGATATTCACACTTTAAATGATGTCAAATTTGTGGGACACCCTGAACCCTACTGCTGGATCCTACCCGCCCCGCACATACGCATACGTATAGTGACGTGCTAGGCCGATTGTTGTTGAAGAACAGTCTTCAACATTATCCATAGGCATTCGATAAAGTACGCCCCAAAGATTTGTCGAAATTGCTCAACAACCTTGACATATTTGGGAAGAATATTTAAATAACACGTCCTATACTGACAGCAAACCTCCTGAAAATGAGTTCAGTAGATATACCAAAAGAGAAAGTGGTGTAAGAATGTTTTCACCGGATTTATTCAACCTATGCAGCGAGGGGATTTTGAGAGAATTAGATGTCCTATCAGGATTTATTACTGGCGGCCACGATATTAACAACATATGATATGAAGATAACACAGTTTTATTAGCAAACACGAAAAGGAAACTGCAGAAGTTCATACCGAAGGTAGTGAAGGAAAGCGAGAAGAAAGGACTAAACATAAATTGCGAGAAGACAGAATGCAATGTCGGTTAGTTCTGTTGGTTTCCTTTCCGTATCTGCTATCAATGCTGTATCATCAGCATATGTTGTTGAAATCGTTGCCGCCAATTTTTGGGGACGTATTATGAGGAAAGAGGTCTTAAAGAATTCAATACTCACTGGTAAATAGAGCATAGAGAAACATCGAGTAATCTACTTCTCGAACTTATATAAATGGATGGTAGATGTGGAACTGCGAAGAAAATAAGAAGAGAAAACTTTGTTTTGAGTTATAAAGGAAAGGAAGTTGTGAAGAACCATGAACGCCCACATCCTGAAGAGATATGACACATGAAATAAGATTTCTAAGATCTACATATTTAACAATTTTCTCTTTCTTCCTAACCCGTTATTTTCGTTTCAGGGAAACGCATATTTTTTTTTCTTTCTCTATGGATTAGAAACGTTCATTCCTCCTTTTTGACCGCCATCACTGTTATTTCTGTAACTCAAATTAGCTTCTGTCCCCTAGTACTGCGTTACTTATTGCTTCTGGTAGAATTTCTAATTCTCTCAGAATTGTCTCAGTGTGTGGGTTGAATTATAAGGTACATATTCACACAATGCAGTGTAAGAGATAGAGAAAAAAAAAGATCTATTCGGAGTGTGCTGATATAAAATCCAACAGAGACCAACGGCTCTAACACACACACACACACACACACACACACATATATATATATATATATATATATAGTGTTTGTGTGTGTAACTTCATATTGTACCCTAACAGTGCGTTTTAATTTGTCTGCAAACATTTATCTGTGAATGTGTACGCGTTGAGATATATATATATTCATTAAGGCAGGTTGATCTTACAATTCTTTTAGAAAATCAACATTGCACTGTGCAAAAGCTGGAGTTTGATATAAGTACTGACTCCGATTTCAAAAAAATTAAAGCTTCTCTGTTTCGGACAAACATTGATCCTGCTTCGAGTTATATGTCAATGTATCAACGCACCTATATTCCAGCTCAAATAGCCATCGAATGCGCTACTGGGGCAAGAGGAAGTTTCAAATACCGTCACAATATCCTGAAATTCAAGTCTAAGCAAGACTAAATGTGTTTACTTGGCCTCAATCCATGACAATTATGAGAATCAGAAATCCTACCAAATACATTATTGATGGCCACGATCTCAACAACATAATATATGCAGAAGACTCGGTGTTTTCCTTTGGCAATTTTTGAGCATTCCACTTTAATGCTCGTTTGAATAAAATATACAAAAATCCCTAATTTCTGCAGATTTTTTTTATTGACAAATAGACTTCACTATTTCAAGAATAAATCCCAATAAAGTTGATATCCGTATTCGATATATTCAAAGCAGAAATCTAATTAAGAATCCCAACAATTAAAATACGCAATTTTTTCCTATATTCGGTATGCGAAAACTGTAAAAGTTTACAAAAAGGCTAATCAATGAATTAGTCTACCCCAGTGAGCGAAATAAAGGGTTCAGTTCGACATTCCAACCACCTGAAGAAGGCCGGAGCTTACAACGGCCGAAACGTTGTAATATGGCGACAAAGACGAGGACAATAGTCCGAATAATGTAAATATAGGTATTACATCATAATATATCTAAATTATTCTGTATAATTTCCCTTTGAACATAAAGTTTTTATTTGATGTCACAATAATTTAGTAATAATGTGTTTGTGCCTTGCTTCTTGTCCATATACAAGTTTTGAAGCTTCGGTAGTCAATTTAACTGTCCTTGCCACATCTTGTGAATATGCAACTAAATTCGACAAATCCAATGTAGTTCCATTTATTCAAACCTCTCGCAGTTCATTATTTGAAAAAAAATCTTCTGCAAGCGCAGGTTCATGAATCCTATTTTGTGAGAGGTTAATCCAATTTGATCAGTGTGTCGCTTCAGAATTGATCAATTTCATTTTTTTTTTAATTTCTTCTCTGATTGCTCGCTACTTCTGAAAAAATATTTTTATTGGAAAACTTACCCATACTTGGCTATATTTTTATTATGTAATTTCAATGAAATTTTAAAATTACTCTTGTAAATTGACGTAACTAATTAAGTATGAATAAATGTTTACTTATCTAATGGATAATTTTTATAGCCACTTTTCTCACCCCAAATTCTTCTGACTTTAACACTGATAAAAGAATATTTTCTGGAAGAAAGGCGAAATCATTGTGTTGTAAATTTTGCAATGCAACATTCAATATTTTAATCTACTGTTGCTTTATTCTCTTGCTCATATTGGAGATGTACAGATGTACAGTTGTTGATTATGAAATTTATTATCTCTTTTATTTTCAAACCAATTAACTGCATATATTCCAATTATTATAAATTTTATAGGGCTTTCACTGATCACCGGAATTAAATTCCAACGCTCCAGTTGTGAACTTAAACTTAATCTTTAATCTTGTTTTTTCAAAAAACGGTTAAAATTTGTAAAAAAAATTTTGTCATCATTTATCATGTCAAACCCCAACTTTTAAACTGAGTGTCATATCACGCTTTTAAAATCCACCCACCCTAATATTCATGTGTCATTTCCCAGGAATATATGTGGATTCGCCATAGCGCAGTATTTAGTGTTTGTTTTTCGCGTGCCTTTATTCACTAGGAAAGGCACAATTTCATTTTTTCTGGTTTAAACTTAGTAAACACCTGTTGTCAATTTTACATTCTTTTCCAAGGGCATTCTGGAACATTCTAGGCCCTACAAAAAAATCATTTCTAATAATAAAAAAGACGGCAAAATAAAAGATTTCCGATATTATGTTCGATTTAGGGAAGTAGTTCGTGCGTAGAACTTTTCAGGACGCATTCGTAAAGGTATTTCAGTCTTTTTTTTTTCCATGCTATTGTTTGCTTTTGGTTGGTTGTATGCCTATGCAAAACAATCATGGTGCGTAAATGGTATGTCTGTGTGTTGGCATTTTTTTCTTTCTTTATTTCTATTTTTCCCGTAGGAATAAATAAATAAAAACTGAAAAAAAAACATTAAAAAGTATTTTTAAAAAATAACTTACCATTATGAACGAGCGAGTTGTGTCGATTTTTTTTTTTTATCAACACTCAATACTTCATCAATTTTCTGGTTTGTGTACATTTCATGGAATCTGCTTGAAAATTTGTTTGCTGACTTAAGTCTAGACAGAGATCCTGTGACAAATCAGCAAATTCTGAACTTATGCACGTAGTGTATACAGACTCATTCGTTTATTTTGTACAGCATCTTATTGGACAATACTGTCTCGAACAGTGCTTTCCTGTCTATAAGGATCGGACTATGAATGAATGCTTGTCTGTGGGTTGCACACGAATGTCTTTTAATGACGGGCTCCTACCACAGTGATTTGGATTATTATAATAGCCACTAAAGAAGTCTGATACGTAATTGTATGAGAATAGATCAATGGAAGCAGCACACGAATGGCTTTAAAAGTAACGTCTCTACACAAAACTTAATAAATTACGGAGATAGGCATTTTCTAAATAGTTTTTCGCTTGAATGAAGAAAACTGAACGCGTTTTTAATTAGGCATGTCTTATGAATGAAAAGATAGATGTTTGTTGTATTATGGAAATAATGGCAAAAAGGCAAGATTTGTTAAACAACTATCGAATCGAATACAATAGCAGTTCCAAGTACATGAGGCATGAAGCGTACAAGCATCAGTATTACATCTTCGCATTTCTCATACGATCTTCTAATTTTTCAAAGCTTTTCAGAGTTTTCCAGAATACTTCCTTTTATAGTTATCGGGGGAAAAAAACTCGTATGTAATTATTTCTGATTCTCTTCGTGAAAATCCTTGCAATCTTTTCCACTGCTTAGGCAATTCTTTACCCGCCCATATATATATAATACGCACACACATGGAATCCGTCTCGAACACCAACTTATAACTATAACACACCAACTGAGATCACAAGACGAGTAAGATCGATTAGGATATATGGTGTAAATCTTATAGTTCGATGTCTTCTGATGTATTCTAATTATTGTTGCTGTTATTACTACATTTCTACCCGTTTTTTTAATCATTTCACCCCAAGCATGGTGCGAATACCACTAGTGCGTAGAGGGTTATAGGGAGGATTGATGAAAGGACAAAAGATGAACGGTATTCAAGATAATAAAAGATGGCGATTGACGTTACATTTAAATTTTTAAAGGTTGTAGTTATCAGGGAAGCAAGTTCCACAGGCAAGAAGTGCGAGAAAAACTGGAGTAGAAGTGGCGGTTGCATCTAGCTATTTCAACAGTAAACGGGTGGAACCTCGATGCCAATCTAATGGCACACTTAAATTTATGAAATCGGGACACCGAGTGGGGGTAGGTAAATTCAAGTCGAGAAATAAGCAGGGTCTCTGGGGCCCCGATCCCAAATCATTGATACGCCCCTACCACTTCTTTACTACATGCCCATTTCAAAGTTTCCCAACCTTGATGACACAAACCCCCGAAGGAAAATTAGGTTTGGAGAGAGGGTAGAAAGACAGCGCTTTTTTTAAAAAGAAAAATACTAAAAATCAGTAAATTATCCAGTTTAAATGAAAATATGTTTAAGTCATAAAAATTTATTGCGAATGCATCTCCGCTAAAAAAAAAAAAAAGTTTAACAATGATTCCAACACAATATAGATGAGACTGCCTTAAAAATTTGTTTTAAAAACCGTATTTAAGTTATCGGGAAAATTTTTATGTTTTAAATCTTTGAAAAAAAAAAAAAAATATATATATATATATATATATATATATATATAACGCGATCATTTACTCGGTATTATCTTTTTAGGAATGTAAAAAAAATAGGGACTAGAAATCTTATTTTAATTACTAGTCATGGACTTCTGGTTAGTATTACTATGAGTAAAAAAAAAACAGGTCGTCCTTAGTGGATGATCTCGAAATAAAAATGATTTTACCTAGATGTATTAGCCTCTTAATTGATTTAAAAGAACATTTCAGAAAGAAAATTACAATTTAAAAAAAAAAAAGTAGCCGCTACTGAAATTAGTACTTCTGTTCCCACCCTCCCCAGTAGAGGTTTTTAGTAGTAAGCACCGGCCCTGTCGATTATTATAGTTGATGATTGACAATATAACTTCGGTAGAAAAAAAGTAAAACGTGCAAAAACATTGGTGAAACTAGCCCTTTTGGGGCTCCAACCCCTCTTCACGGGTATGCACTGCACCGGCCATTCAGATACACGATGTATATTAGTTGATAACTGACACTGTAACGTCAGTTTAGAAATATTGTTTTAAAAAAATGGCGTATGGCCACAACATGGCTCCCAAAATCGCGCGCCTCCAGTCGGTGCTTTCGGTGATAAGACTCGCCGGCCCTGCAAGGATTACATTTACAGATCCTTTTTTGGATATTGTCGAGAACCTTGAGATGAACAGCAAGAACACCAGACCAGATATGGTAGAAGTATTCAATGTATGGGCGAATGGTAGATTTGAAAATATGCAAGATGGACTCTGATGAGAAGATTTCTGGCACGACAAAGTTACCTAACTTTCCATGCAGTAGATGCAGCTATTGATTTTTTGGTGTCCCGTTTTTCGGGTTTCTTTGTTAAATAGACATTAAGCACTCTTACTTTTCACAAAAGTAAGTGTTTTCGTTTTCTTTCTTTCTTTCCGGCTTTGGTTATGTATTTTTGTCAAGCTTTCTTTTCACCACCGAGTTAGTTTATTATATATGCATGAATATGGATCAATAAGTTCGTAGCTTGACGGAGTTTTTAGTTGAATTTATGCTTGACAATGCTCGCTCCATGTAAGTATCATTCATCACAGAATTAAACTTACTGACAAGAAGGGAGCCAATTTTTGATACCTAAATATTGTATAAAATCAATGCTTTTTTCATCATTAATCTGTGTACTTACTGATGTACATACTTTAAATATTACATGTATTCATGTATCAACGAACTAAATATTAGGTGCAAGGATTAAACTGATTGAACACTAGACTCTGTTTATATATTACTTATAAGTTAGCAAGTGCATGTATTTGCAATATTTACTAATGCTGTTCTAATCTAGTTGTTGCTGAGAGATTGAACTGCTGTAATTGCAAATATCACGAATCGCTCCATTTGGTAGCTGGGTGTCTTTTTACAGTAGCTTTTTTCATTTCACTTATTTTTGCCAATAGTATGTAATAAGCCTTTGTCTTTGAAGTAGTCCCATTAAAGATCCAGTGACATCAGGTCTACTGAATGTGAAGGGCATATCGTGCTATTTCTTCGCTTCATTAATCTGTTCAGTAAATTTCCATCATGAAGGCTCTCGTATTACGACACTCAATATCATTTTCGTTGAAGACACGAAATAATGCTGAAATAAAATGTGATAGTCGATTTTGATAAGTTTGTGGGGATCACTTACATGTGCCACACCTCCATTTCCTTCAATATCATTGGTTCGTAAATATATGATACTTATCGTATGACAATTTTGCCATCGCAGGTAATTAGAAATTTTCTCTAAAATCACGGATTGGTCCATTTCCTGACCAATCGCGTATTTTAGTATCTTTTCTATATTTTTAGCGCCAAGCTCTCCGGAGCCTATCCATCGTTATATAAAGACTCGCTGTTGGCTACCAGTCAGTAGCAGTTCAATTCTTGGAAAATAAGGCACGGCGCTATATTGACATTTTAATTCTTACTTATCACTCAATCGAGTAATTATACTAATTCTTATTGGTATCACTCATGAACATTACATTTTTCTACACTGATAAAACACTGTGGAACTATTCTTTATTTAGCGAAGACTTCAATTGAACTTTGTAGTTAAATAACATTCAATATTGTACTCAACATTAATTAGCTAAACTTACCCTTTTTATTACGGAAAAAGGGAAGCAACTTTCTTTATACTATTGTTGATATTTTTGTATATCATTATTAATACAATATTTTATTAATGTTCACTGAGCTTGATTATTTTTCTCTCGTGTTTGTTGTGCATTATTCATGTGGGGTGTTGTTTTACAAGAACACAGCCTTCCTTCTTTATTATATTCACGGTGACCCTAGCCCACAATACTTACAGCACCACTACAAGTTTATCTTTCTTTTACTAAAGAGATATTCTTTAAAACTAATAGTAAATTTCTATCATCCATGGCGGGATCGGGATTTTTTGAACACCGACAGTTCTTGGCTTGGACGATTTGAATCTTTCTTTCAGAAAATGGTGATCCACGTTGGTGTATCTGTTTCATGCTCCAGTCTTAAACTGTCTTTGCATTTCAGTCCTCACACCATATTCAGATAAACTAAACATAGACAAAAGAAGCTTATTTTCGTCATTATTTTAAATCGGTTACACATAGAAAAATAAGTATTTAGTGAGTTACGGGCTGTACACGTGGGTATACATTTTTAGAGACCTTCGATAGCGTAATAGATTATGTATTATTGTTAATATTATGGATTGCCATGTCTTCCAGAAACTAAGCAAAGTATTAAGAAAAGGTAAGATTTCGTTAGAAAAAAAAAGAGTGCTGAACTCTGATATAACGTCACTCTTCTTATATGGCAGAGAATATTGAACAATCTCCACACAAATGAAGAAGAGACTTAAATCAACAGAAATATAGTCCTACAGAAGGATACTGAGAATACCATAGATGGAACATGTGAGTAAGAAGGAAGTAGAAATCCTTATAATTAGAATCAGAATAGAGACAGTTGAAACTTTTTGGACATATAACGAGAAAAGGGGATATGAGAATTTAATAGTCACAAGACATACTGAAGGCAAGTGAGATAGTAGGAAAAAAAAAAACGAATAACCTACCTAACAAAGCTTGTGCAAATAAATGGCAGAACAGACTTAGATGGATAGTAAAAAGACAAACATTGCTAAGAGCTACGAAGGATAGGAAGCTGTGGAGAATCATTATTTCCAACGTCCTGAAGGGGGATGATTTACAAAAGAAAGGGAATACCGAGGAAGATATTTTTAAGCACAATGTGTAAAATATACTATCCGATGGTATCATCAGTCCGTTTTATCAGTTCTGTAATAGCAACATAGGACGCATGCGCAAAAAAAAAAACATTCCTTCAATTCAGCAGGGAAGATTCTGGAAATCATGTTAATCTATAGCAACAGTTAAGTAGAAGCTGAAAGGCATAATCTTAAAATCACGTTGTCGGAGTAATTTTTCGGTTATTTTCTCGAGGAAAGAGGTGTTATATATGTCGTTAAATACGATGTTTCTGTGTGTGCGTTTTATGGCGTTTATTTGCGTACAGACATTCCTTTTATTCGGTTTTGTTTATAGTTTTAAAACTTGGTAAATGATAGTTATCTGGAACGCATCCGTGTTGATGTTTACGGCACAAATAGAACATCGAGCAAACTCAGCTTTTTAAAATAAACCAAGAATCCATTCATAAAGACAAAGCTAACTTGGCTGTATCTATAGGATCAAAGACTGAACAAAGTTTCACCTTTTTTCTCTTAACGCTCAAAATTTCATGGTTTTCCTCTTTGAATTTTCTGATGATTCTTAATTTTTAAACTAGTAATTGAATATGCCCATGGCGATTTCTACGACAATAAAATATCCGTAGATATTACCCTATCGCATCATTAAATATTTGAGCTTAACAACGTTAACAAAATATAGCAATATCATAAATATGAATTCTGGTCGTTATTTAAAAAAGCAAGTATAAATAAAAAGCTTTGAAATTATTTTTTCCATTTCACTGAAACAGACGTTAAGTACATGAGTGATCCCCCTCTTTTACATTCTTTCTTTCATTTTTTCACTGAAACCAAGTAGCGTTTCTGATATCTTTTCCGTCTTTCAACGCGAACTTATTAGGTATTGGCAGTTGATCAAGGATCAGTTGAAGGCATCCCTAACATAGTCCAACATCGACCCTGAGACCACGAAAACCGTTCGGCTTTCCTGGCGTAGGACCACTTCGGGGGGAACTGAAACGTGCTGACTCGCCCAGCCGCGTTCACCACCCACACTTCTCTATTGCTCCTGTTCGTCACTCTTCAGGAGTAGGCTGGGCTTTCACAACCATCTCCACCATCGCCAACAAAATGAAGAAAGGTAATGTTAGAAGGTGATGATCCCTGTGCTCGGATGTGTGCTGGTGACAATTGGCAGGGTGTAACGTACCTGCGTGCTAAGTGAAGGAGAGTTAAAAGGGTCGGTTTGGATTTAAGCAAGATCATCAATTATTGAACGAATATCGCCTATGATGAGAATAATTGTTTCTCGGCGGACTTTCTTTCCTGGACAGTAAAGTGAAGATATATCTTGTGATCTCCAGTCGCACATGGCCTTGAAAAGAAAAGTATCTGTTGATTATAATTAGATTTTTGGTCTGCTTTTATTTCATCAGCTATCGGGTGAACAAACTGCGGTCTACTTGCGATTCCCAAAAGTAACCTTCATTTTCCCCAATGCTCCTTCTCTAGACCTTGTACATAACAGTTGTTTTCAATGAAAATAACGTAATTTTTTCGACATTTTATATACTCTCTATGTAGGAGGAGGCATAGCGGCTCGGATTGAGGAATCGGAGAGCCGAGTTCGAATTCCAGTCGAATCTATTACATTTACTTACGTACTAATACCCTTGGAAAATGTATGAATCTTCTTCTCTCCCCCACCTCCAGCTATGGGTAAATAGCAAGGCAAACCAGGTTCTATGGCCTCGGATGGCAACTGGTCTACCGCAGAAACAAATGGCAACCTACTGCGGGAAAAAAATCTGCCTCGTCAGTCATGTATCGAAAGATAGATGATCGCCTAAGCGTGTATCACGCTTAGCACATAACTGACTCTTATTTTAAGAAAAATAAAATGCAGCTTATAACGTGATTAAGGTTATAGATATCGTGTTCAAATTTCTGCCTTGCCTGGTGCGTTCATTTTCGCAGAAATGCTCTCGAGAAAGGCATGAATCCTTTTGTACCCCCACTTATAGGTTAAATAGCACAGTCTAAGAGAAGGATATCACTGAATTCCAAACCTTAAAAAAGGCAACGGGGAAACCACATCACTATCTTTTCAAAGATATTCCTGGGTATGGTGACAAACTACAACTTGCAATAAGGCCTTTGATAGGGGCTGGGGGGGGGTAGAGCGTAGAACCACCTCTCAATTGCTTTTGTTTCTAGGTCCATCCTTACCCGGCGTGTCAGCACCTGTTAAGGTCCCAGCTATGCGTAAATAGTGCCCCCGAACAAAAACAAAATACTATGAAGGTATAAAAATACTACTAATATATATTTTATATAAAAGTAAACAATAATACATTTTATCTGTAGTAGAAGACATACAATTAGGTTAAAAATAAATTTAGCTGAAGCCATAAAATTGTGCTGAATATGTAGATTTTGGCATTAATTAACCTATAAGAGGTTGATGGGTCGTTGAACAAAATCAAACAATCAAAATCAAAGAACTCTTTCATGATATTAATCCTTATAATATCTTACAATGTTTTAAAGAAATCAAACACTATCTCTCCGCGCTCGCCCCCTTTCTCTCCTCCCCCCGCTCGCCCTCTTTCCCGCATCCCCGTCGTTTCTCTCGCTCACCATCTCTCTCTCCCTCTCTAAAACTATTCAATCATTTTAGTTCTTCGCCAGTTATATGAGTCATCGCCTCTTCCATCTTCCCTTTTTCTCACTGAAACCAAGTAGCATCTCTGATATGTATTTTCCGTATTTCTACGCGTTATTATTGATTTCACTAGATATTGCACATTCGCTAACCATTGCAGAATTGTGAAGCACCTATACAGATGTGCGAGCCAATAACACCTATAATCGCAGAAAATGAAGTCAGCAAGCCAAGTTCAAATTCCGGCCTAGTCTGTTGTGTCCACTTTCGAAAAGCATGAACCAAAGTCACTTCACCGCAGCTAGGTGTAAATATACTCAGTGTACACTGCTCTCTCTTTAGCTATGGGTGAATAACTGAATACACTGCCCTTCTACAACGAGGGGTTACTAGCACGCCGGAAGCTTGTCTTTATGACTGAGTAGTAAGTTCGATCTTTATTTGGTGCTCCAGAGTAGCGGCCTTGTGCCACATCTACATTACGCTTAATAAATCAGTAACCATAAGGAAAGAAAATATGCTATATAATGTCTTAAAATGTTATTTTAAATAGTAAATTTCTTCAGGATACAGGCGAAACTGGCTCTCCAAGGCTTCCTTTTCTTTATTATTCGTAAATTGCCATGACTTGTTTGGAAAGATAGAATGGTTTCTCGTTGTTCTTCTCCACTTAGGGTGGTCGTCATCCATGTTTATCTTGCGATTTAACCCATAGAGAAGAGATGGATTTATGCTTTTCTCGAAATTAGAAGCAAAAGATTTGGCTGAAATTTCAACTCTGCATACCGATTCCACTTTCTGCGATTATAATGTTGCACAAACTCAAAAATAACACACTATTGCAATGTTCTTTTTTTTTTCTGTTTTATCCAAACACCATTTTCAGCTCGACCTGAAAAACAATAAAAGATTGCGAAAGATTTCTATATGTCGGGAAAAGTATTCATTCTTTAAATCATTTTTTCCTTTATAAAAGGACAACGTATACAGATATTTCATTTGAAATCTTACCTTTTCTACAAGTAAATATATATATATATATATATATATATATATATATTAATGTTTTTTTTTTTTTTTGTTTGTTTGTTTTTTTTTCATGAATATACATTATTTAAATAATATCTCTTCGGTTTGATATTAATATAGAAAATATCCCGGTGAAGATTAGACAAAAACTGAAACGAGAATGTTGCCTCTTGAGAGAATATATTCTAAAATTATGAATGGATTTTTTCTTGTTTCCATAGAAACATATCGGTTGGGGGTTGCTGATCGGACAGAAGTCAGAATTTGACATCGAAGTCATTTTTAAGACTGTCTGCATTTCAGTTAGATTATCATACAAAGATGTTGAATTGCTTGTGTAATCATTTTCACACATGCTGTTAAGTTGTTATGTAGACATTCAGCATTTGTTATATTAATGTAGTGAATTAATGTTAGGAAAGGGCGAAAAGCAGAGAAAGAGAGAGAGAAAAAAAATAAAATGGTGTGAAATACAGAAGGGAAAGTGAGGGGGAGAGAACGAAGAAGAAACTTTCTCGAAAGTCATAATCGAAAGTCGTAAATCAACATAGCATTATTATAAAATCTTTCGATACCCGCCGATTTTCTTATTACAGTTCCCTCTTTTTATCTTCCTTTCCTGCCTCCCCCCCTTTGTATTTCTTCCTTTACTTTCATGTCTCCTCTCCGGGTCTTTCTTGACTTTTCCTTCTTCTCATTTCTGTTTTTCTTTCACCAGTCCTCCCTCACTAAACCTTTTTTATTTTTTTATTCCTATACCTTTTTTTTATTTTATTTTCTTCAAAATTTTACATCTTTTATTTCATTTTTTTTTTTCAACTTTTATTCCGTCTAAATTTTTCCTTCTTTGCTAATGTTCACCCAATACATAGCTCAAGAGCCACTCAAACTAATGTTACTGAATGAGGTGTGTGATAAGAATGTAAGAGTTAGAAATATGTATATAGAGGATAGTTGACGATTGACCGTTGACTTTGACGATGTTGATTAGATTTCCTACCAATACTTCGACAATAATTAACTAAACAAGTAACATTCAATCCCAGAAGAATAATGAGAATTTTTTTAAGTTATATATATATATATATATATATATATATATATATATATATATATTCTGTTTTTAAAGCAAATATTATTAAAAACGACAAACATTTTGTGTCTTAATTTTAATGATCGATTTTTCAAAATTACGAATAATCCTTCTCGGGCAGGGGGAAATTGCATCAGATATTGTCAAGTTCATTTCAGAAGAAAAGTACAAAAAATATGGCCCAAGGTTTCGACATTCTTAAGTCATCATCAGTATAGTTAGACAATTGGTGAGTTTCTTAGAGCTAATGAGTGTTACGACATGAACGAGGTGATGCATGTTTTTGTTTTTATTATATACATTTGAGGATGCCGATTCTTAAGGTATTTGTATTTATTGACGGTTGTTTTTGTTGTGTAAGTAATGCTTCGAATGTTATACGCCTGTTTTTACCATTTGATTTTGCTAGTATTTTGATATAGTTTATGAGTAACCGTCTACTGTTACTATGATCCTTATACTGCTTATTAACGTGTTGTCTGACAGCACTATAGTCCGATAAGGGGTAGCTGAATTTCCGTGAGAGTGTGGTTGGAGTACACAAAATGTTTGTTGTTTTATTATATATTGTGTCTGTTGAACAAGGTATATTTAGGCAGCAAGTATTCCTCCAGGTAAGTTTAAGAAGAACTGACAATGTTAACTCCTTTACAATAGGATATTGTGGTTGAAGTTGTGTGTAAACTGTCCTTAATTCATGCTATAATGTTTTGCTCAAATAATTTCGACCGTTTCAGTCACTTTCAAGAACCAATGTGGTGTCTGTGTGGTAGGCAATAGTCTTTTCTCTTTTTTTCAATCATTTCCCACCAAGCAAGACAAAAATGCGACTAAGGCACTAAACAAAAAATTCGGTCTGACGCGGAGCACAAATTTTCTTCTATAAGATTCCTCGAACATTCAGGCCAGTAGACGAAAATAAATAAATATACTGTTCAATCTGTCGGATTAATAAAAACCCATTACTTATTCTTGTTACATATATATATATAATGACTCTGCCCATATTATCTTCAGCATCCGTCTGTGAAACATCTTTGTTGCCTGAAGTTCCCTCTTCATCTGTGATGAAATTGTTCATCATTCACTGCCATAGGGAGTAGGACTATTATTACATTGCAATTCAGCAAACTTTTCTTGCTTCTTAATAATTTTAGCTTTTGGAAGGCATCTTTCACTATTTCACTGAGTCTTGACACATCTGTGACAAATTTTCTGTTAGAACACATTCCAGATACTTAATTTTCTGTCGTTGTTTGATTTTGACATCAACAATTCTTTGCCCTTCCCGCTGATCCACATTTTCTTGTCTCTAATCCACCTAAAACATAGTGCAGGATGTGCCAGTGAGAAAATGGAGAACCGAGTTCGATTTCCAGTCGAGTTGCATTCACTTAGACGCAAATACAATCTCTCCCCCAGTAGAACTTGTATCTGTAAAAATCATTATCTCCAATAATTGTTAATTCAATATTCACTCGCAAAAAAAAATGATTATAAGAAGTTAAAATATTTTTCAGGTTTAAATAGCTTGCAGAGTTGATAAGTTCGTAAAAATCTATCAAATTTACCCGTTTTTATTGCTGTTGTTTAATTTTTGGTTACTAAATAAGCTTAGATTTGTACACTACAAGGAATTTAGTGTAGAAAGATCATGTTGCGCCAATCTACTCTATTTGAATGAGCTGTATGACTTTAAAATAAGTATTCGAATGCTTGTTTCTTACCTAAAAATGGAACAGCTCCCACCAGCATTACTTGGGAATAGACAACTACTTTAGCAATAATATTTCTGAACTTAGCTCAGTACAAAGTAAAAATGGAAGACCGCTGTACCAAAATGGAAAATATAAATGATCGGTTCTTTTACCTCGAAACCCCTGGCTTTTAATTGGGCTCGAACTCTACGAGTCAGTAAATAAAATGCAACAACCTCAGCTATAAGGCAGACTCTTCTCACTAGTTACTAGTTATGGCACAAGAAATTTCAAATCAAGGGAAATGGAGAGAGAACGAATGTATTACACCAATCTTTCAAGTAGGGGCAGCCATTTTGCATGCCTGAAAAGTCAAAATTCAACATTCTGGCTTACAAGAGGTGCTAAAATGTTTTCGGCACAACATTCTTTCGACTAAATAAGATCCAACAGAATTTTAATGTGAAGGATTTCTTAACTGAACTGAGAATTTGTCAGTCCCTCCATCTTAAAATATAACTAAATTCGAACACTGGTCGCTGGCACCAATAAGAAATACGTAACTACTTCAGCCACGTGACCGGACTTTCTCAGTTTCATTGTAACCACTGTAGCAAAATGTGATATATTTTTTTTCTTATATATTTTATTATTCTTATTTTTTAACTCTTTCTTTTTATTTTATTTATTGTTAAAATGATTTATCCTTATTCTGTGTATGACGACAGATCGCCGTTTATTTTTACAATGATGTTCATTCTGTACAAGGCCTAAGAGCCACTCGAGGTAGAGGGTTACAGATTAAGAACCACAGTTTATGGGAAAATGTGGCGGAAGATAGCAGTTGCCTCGAGACTTGAAGAGTCTAAGAGTGTTGTGCTCGGAAAAGCATCATCTTGGGAGTCGGTTCCACAACGTAGCGATACGTAGAAAGAATCTTTTCGAGTGGAACTTGTATCTCACCAATGGTTTACGAAGGGAATGAGGGTGCTTCACTACAATATCTGTAGTATAGCGGGTCTTAGCCGTGAAAGTTAGAAATGGTGGAACTAAGGAATGTAGTTCGTCTGGACACTTTCCATGTCAATAACGAGAGGCTTGCTTCGTTTCTTCTGTGATAAATGGATTCTAAGTTGGAAAATAATTCATCAGCCATAAGGACGTGGTGACTCTACGAGACTGGAAAGTGAAGACTGAACAGTTCCTGTCGATGTATAGCAGCACTTCTCCATTTTCAGCCTTATCTGGTTCTTAGAGGATAGCAGGAGTAGTCAGGTAGTTACTGAAGCGTTACAGTGAAACGACCATTTTTCCAGCATCTTTAGCGATGGATCGTATGTACGAGTTCCACTTGAAGCCTGGATTTACTTTACGTCCCAAAAAGCGCTCAAGGCACAGAGCCTCTCTGTGGAAACACTTGTTCATTGCGATCGGTGAAAGTTCTGGGTCTACTCGATGATGATGGAACGTTTTGGTTTTCGAGACAGTGAATGTGACCAGCTAGTACCCCCCTCCACCAACCACTGAGCTGTTAGAGATAGGTCAAAGGAGAGATCAACGGCCAAGCTCTGGCTATTGAGCTATGGAGATGTATCCATACAGTGCCAATGACAACTGGAAAAAGGACATTGTTCAGTACTTGTAAAATTACTGATATTACCGGAGAATACATCTTTTCATATTTTTGTTTTCATCGGGAGCAAATTTGGTTCATGGACCAGTGCGTAACTAAAGAGTTTTCAATCTTCAGTTCAGACCTAGATAAAATTATCAGAAAACTCAATTCAGTAGATTATTGGTTCTGTAGTGAGTTCGATCATCACGTGGTGGTGCTCCAGAATATCCTGCTTTTTTTTTTCCTCTCTCTCCATTTCATCTCTTTGTTCTTTTCACTCCGCTTAGTCAATGTCTCCATCTTCTCTTCTTTTAACCACTCCCTCTAAACTTTGTTTTTTCTCTTCTTAGGCTTACGGCCATATAGCGTTAAAACACAAGTTTCCGACCACCGAAATTAAGCAGTGTCGAGCCTGAAGGATACCAGGTTCTGTAAACTTTAACTTGCGTCTTGGTGTAATGGATAATGGCTCAGAATGGTTAATAGGAGAGCCGAGTTCCAATTTCAGCCGCGTTAGCTGTATTTGCTATATTCACTTACGCGCAAGTACTATTGGGAAAGTATGAATCCACCTATTCTCCCCAGCTATGGGTTAATTAGTAAGACGTTTATCACTAAATTATTATTGCCGTCCTCCAAAAATAAATCATTCAATTTAAAATTATTTTCTAGCTTTAAATAACCTGCAAAGTGTTAATGAGATACGCGATAGAAAACTAATGAATCAATAAACAATCTTTCTCTCCTTTTCCCCTCTATGCTTTCATTTTTTTCTCTTTCTCTTCTTCCACCCACTTTCTCCGTCTGTTGTTGTTTTCTTCACTTTCTCCTGTTCTACCTACTTCCTCTCAACGTTGTTTTTCTCTTTCTCCTCTTCTCTTCACTTTCTCTCAGTCTTGTTTTTTTTCTCTATCTCTCTCCCCTCTTCTCCCCACTTTCTCTCAACGTTATTTTACTCTCTCTGCCAACTTCCTCCGTCCAGTGTTTTTTCTCTCTTGCTCCTCATCTCCCCACTTTCTCTCAGTGTTGTTTTTTCTCCTTCTCATGTTATTTCACTCTTTGTCTGATCGTTGTTTTTCCTCTCTCGCTTCTCTCTTCCACAATTCCTCTGAACGTTGTTTTTTTTTTTTTTTTTGACTTTCTCTCTCCTCTTTTCCACACTTTCTCTCAGTTATTTTCTCTCCACTTACTCCTTTCATTGTTTTTTTTTTCTTTCTCCTCTACCAACTTACTCTATCTGTTGGTTTTTCTCCTCATCCTCTTCTACCTCCTCCAACAATCCCTTAATTTTTCTCCTCTTCCTCATCTTCCTTTTTCATTCCACCTTGTTTCTTTCCGTTTCTCTTCCTCCACCTTTGACCCTCTTTCCGTTTTCCTTTTCATTGCAAAGAAAATTGATTACAAGGAATATTACACTGCCGCGAATCTTGAGGCCTTCAACAGCCGTCGATATAACCAAATGATCTTTAATTCAGTGATATAATTTCATACCCCGCCGACAATCACGTAATAAAGAGTTGGCTTTCTACATAATGTGTCTGTCGCTTGTAATACATCTACGTGTGTGTATTTACTTATCTATATATCACTGGAACATTATCAGCGGGAAGTAAGCATGAATGCATAATTGATTGTCTAGAACTCTGAATTATTGATAGTTTTGATCAGTGCTAATTTGCAGGGATATCCTTCTATGAATCTACATATATTTCAATAAATGTTCATCTGCGCTTTTAAACAGAAGTCAGTAATGTTACTAAAGGGTATTGACTGAAACAGAAATATCCAAAAGAGGCATGGCATTTTGAACTAGACCGATCTACCCCGCGGACTAAATAGATTATTCCAACGTATATCACCTGAAGATGGTTCGCACAACGGCCGAAACGTCGGGAATAAAGACAATAAAGATAACAGTCCAAATAATTTAAATAGTCGCCTAAGCATTTTTCAGCCGTTCATTTACTCACGTGCGCTAAATAGGTTATGCGTAGTTTTCCTCTTGCCTTCACTGTCTTGTGAGTATCAAAATTACCAAGCCCACTTTCCTCATTATGTCACGAGAAATTTCAATTCGGTAGCCATTTTTTTCTATTTTCTCTAAAACTTCGTTGTTACTCACATGTTCGGTCCATGATATTCTCAGCATCCTTCTGTAGAACCACATTTCGGTTGCTTCAAGTCTCTTCATTCTGTGAGATTGTCTAGCATTCACTGCCATATAGATGAGCCGGTATTGAATAAACCGCCAACAGTCTTTTGGCTATTTCTCCTAAACTTTGTTTCGCCATTCCTTTACCAAAATTCATTGCGTAAGTTATGCGTTGTTTTCCTCTGTCCCTACTTTACCTGCAATCTGTCCTGTGAGTACAAAATTTTCCAGTCCCTCTTTCCTAATGTGCCCTAGAAATTTTAACTATCTCTTCATGATAAGTACAAGTTTCCTGACCATTTACTCTATCTGGTCCATGCTATTCTCTGTATCTTCCAGCTGCCTCCTCCTCTTTATCTGTGAGGAGATTGTCCTACACTCACTGTCATATATAACAATTCAATATTATTTTCTTTGTTTCTAATGATTTTTTCCTTTTCCTTAATATTTTCTTTTGGTTTGGTTTACAGTATATCAACCTCAATGGGTTATTTAATGCGGACAAGATTTTTATTGTTGATATTTTTTTTCTTCAAAAATCTATTACTGATAATAATTTTCTCCAAAAATTTATTGCTGGTATTAAAACCTATTTTTACATTTTCATAGTGTTTTGACCCCAGTTCGGATTAACTATTTACCCATAGTTTGGACCCCCCCACTAACAGGTGCTACCACCCCGTGTCAGGATGGACCTGGGAATCCCAATAATTAAAAAATGGTTCCATGCTCCTCAAAAACACCTGATCAGAGGCCTTGCTGTTGGACGTAGTATATCATCTTATGACGCGGATGCAGTTTATCGTCTTACCCAGGACGCTTTGCTTTCAGAAGACATCGTTCGCTATGTCAGTCCGCCTTCAGACTTCTGTGACGCTCTTCCCTCTCAATCATTGAGCTTTGAAATAGACATCTTGAAAGAAAGTGCGCGCACTTTTTTTTTTTACAATATGACATGCATACACCAAAATGTTAAACTTCTTCAAATTAACGAATTTCAATCAAGTTTTTCAAGTTTGTTCATTTTTTTTTAAAATCAAATTTCATTCTTACATTATTTACATTCAGATGTTTCGGGGTTTGGACACATTAAAAGTCACGGCAGCCTGTGCAAGACCATCAGGCAAGGCACCGCTGAAGGTGGACGTAGGAGAGGAGGCCAACGTAAAATCTGGTTGAACAATGTCAAACAATGGACAGTTATGACTATACCAGAATTGCTGATGTCTGCCATTCATAGACCGTTGTGGGGGGTGGAGATTTAGTGTGACTTCTGTATTCGGTTCCCCTCCTACTCTTACGATTACAAAAGTCAAGAGGATGATGATGACATTCAGAGTAATGCCCTCATTTTCTTTCAGGAAGCCAGAGCTCAGAGGTTGGACCTAGCACCAATCGCCCCACCCGTGGAACAATTCGATTACAGAAAGCTCACCAGAGGCTTTGTGTGCCACGAGTTAACAGGCTGATAGCAATAGCAAACATTCGGATTAATGTAGCCATTTTCATTGTTAATATAACGAATTTTCTATGCAGGTTTAAAGATATCTCGTCCTTTTTTAGTATTGCTTAGTTATTGCTCACCCTGTTACCAAATCAGTTTAAATCTGTATTATCCAATCCAGTGATTAAACTCACAATTACTATTCTACCAACTTCATGAACCAACCCTTTAATTCACTAAGCGATTATCCCGTTGCACAATCCTGAACTTAGAATATGAAGAGTTAAACCTAATGTAATAACTCCTTATCTGTCTGTTGCCATCACTACTGTCATACTTGATCTCCTTTGCCGCCGTTTCACTTTTCTTAACCTTGCCGCTACCGGGGCTTTGCTGTCGTTTCTCTTCCTTTATAGCTTCCATATGTTATTTATTTCTGTGCTCGACCTACTGAGAAGACTGTAATAACTTAATATATATACGCCGATCCCATTATGTAATCTAAATAATGAATCCCCATCCCAGAAATTCAGATAGAAACTTATTTATTTATGAAAAAGGATTTGGTTATAATAATCTTTTAAAAATATTTTAAAGTGAATTCCTCTCTTGATTTAATTTTATAAAGATTTTATGAGATATCATTTGAACACTAAGAATATTTACATTTCGAGAAAGACAAGTCTTTAGAAAAATTAAATTAATTGTAATTTCATTCGAATAAACATGAGATGTAAGGATATCTCTTGAATTGGAAAATAAAAACTGCAATCATTTTGTTTGGAAAGGTTTTACTTTCAGTTTTTTTTTTTTTAATTAAAATATCAGATACTTTTGGTTTGTAAAAAATATATACGCAAAAATTATTTTTAAAAGATTTATTTTCAAAAATCTCATTAAATTAATAAATGTTTTTACCGTTTCAAAGTCTTTATTACTTATTTTGAAAGCTTATGTAAAAAGGCCGTTTTCATATTTATATAACCAAGAAATTTCAAGTCCGTAAACACGACACGTAGGGTATGTAAACAAATCTGTCATCGACGTTGAATAAACGATTGCCACAATCGTCTGCATATCGTATTTAGCTTTTTATACGTCAGTGATAATTTTCCGACAATTGAAACGATTCACAGCTAATATAGTATAGGATAAATTAATTCTTTTATATATTGTATCCCTTCAGGGTGTGGTCAATCATGACTCTCCACAATTTCATATCCCTTGTAGCATTAACAATATTCAACTCTTTACTATAACTCTCTCTCTCTCTCTCTCTGCGCTGCCATCCATTCGCACAAGCAACATTACGTGGGTGAATTTCTGTTTCCCTCTGCTTCTCTTAACTTATTACTTGTGAGTGTTATATTATCTAGGCTTTCTTTTCTCGTTACGTATATCAAAAATTTCAACTATCTGATTTTTTTTTTAAGAATAAATGTCCTTTTTGTTTCGATTGTATTCAAAACTTCCTTGTTGCATGATCAGTCCATGGTATTCTTAACATATGTCTGTAGAACAGACTCTGGCATTTTGAGTCCCTCCTTTATCTGTCAGTAAATTTTTCGGCATTCGGTGCCGTATAAGAGATTAGATATCAGATAGAAATTCAGCACTACTCTTCTTTTTTATTTTATTTATTTATTTATTTATTTTTTTTCAATATTTTGTTTAGTTTCTGGAAAGCATCATTTGCTGTTCCAATATGCCTTCGGATATCTGCGTCATATTTTCCGTCATCTATTACTATAAGATTCTGTTAAATTTCTTTACCTTCTTGTTTCTGGCATCGCTGATTCGTACCTAATAAATTGCGTTGTCTCTCTTGCTGACTCTAAGAATTACGTAATATATTAAGATATTTAAGTCATTATATAGCACTACCTTCTGTCTCCATGAACAATGTTCTTGTATTTTCCGTTCTCTTCACTAATATATTCTCATCCTCTTTCACGTCCAGTAACATCTTGCGTCTTAGTGTCATTATCGTCTTTCTTGGGGTGAAATGATTTTTATAAGTTCAAAGCCCACTATTTACATTATTCGGACTATTGTCCTCGTCTTTGTCGACAGATTTATTACTACGATTCTGCCGTTGTACGCTCCGACCTTCTTCAGGTGGTTAGAATGTCGAACTGAACCCTTTATTTTGCTCCAGTTTCTGGTAGGATTTTTCAATTTGTCTCCATATTTTCGGTGTATCCGGTCCATACAGATCCTTCAGTATCTGTCAATATTTCTGAGATGAGGTATAAATAAAGAGTTCAGTACGACATTCCAACTACCTGAAGATGGCCGAAGCGTACAACGGCCGAAACGTAGTAATAAATATGGCGACAAAGATGAGGACAATAGTCCGAATAATGTACATAATACCTTATCTCAGAAATATAGATATTGAAGTTCAAAGAAGTGTTTAGAAAGCTAGTAAACCACTTCGAAGAGTTTGATCTTCATTGGCTTATCTATTATCCTTACTTTTTGCCAGACTTTAGTAAACATGTACTGTCATTTAAAAAACTTCATAAAATATGTATTGTTCATATATATTTCTGTTCGTTGCTTTTTGCCTGTGTTTTGAATGCATTTACTTCGTTGAGGCACACACACATATATATATATATATATATATATGGTCTTTCTCTCTCTCTCTCTATAATATATATATATATATATATATATAATATTAGTGGTCTTCTATCTCTCTCTATATATATATATATATAATTAGTCATCTATATATATATATATATATATATATATATATATATTATATATATATAATTAGTGGTCTATATATATATATATATATATATATATATATATTAGTCGTCTATATATATATATATATATATATATATATATATATAGTCGTCTATATATATATATATATATATATATATATATATATATATATATATATATATATATATATATATATATATATATATATATATATATATATATATATATATATATATATATATATATATATATATATATATATATATATATATATATATTAGTCGTCTATATATATATATATATATATATATATCGTTATATATATATATATATATATATATATATATATCGTCTATATATATATATATATATATATATATATATATATGTGTGTGTTTGTGTATAAATTTCCAAGAGGATAGAATCCAGGTAGAGAACTCCATGTCCAGGACAGCTGTGTATGTGTGTATATACGTATGTTTTGGGGCATATAAATAGTAGGTCTTTACTAGATTAAATATTCTTTAAAATTTTTTTATATGTTTAGGTTAAATTTCTAACCTGTATGTGATTTTACTTGATTTAATTGTTCTTGAGTACACTTATATTCTATTATAAATGCCGTCGTTTTTAATTTGTGCCCCACCCGTTTTTCTTTATTTTTTTTTTCCTCCTCCTCTCTTTTCTTATATACATAAGGTTAATAATGCAAATCAGACGGAAAATTTTCACATTTTCGTTTTTTATTGTGCATAGTGTCACCAGAAATGTATCCACACGTTTTCGGTGTCTGTTTTTTTAATTTTAGGTCAGCAAATTGGTAGCGAATTATGCATCTGAAAATAATTCATATTTATCTGTATCTCACTCATTTAAACCGTTATTTAACTCCTCTCTTTAAAACTTCTCTCTGTTAAATTTTAATCCCCCCTTTCACCTTTAGGCCTTCCTCTTCTTCTTTCTTCTATTACACCTCTCTCTCTAGAGCTTTCAGACATTTCCCTCTCCCACACATACACTCTCACTAAAATTTTGTTTTTTATACCTGGAGTTATATTTTCCAATTTATTTTTGAATTTGTGGGTTTGATTAATTGGATCGTAATTACGATTTCAATGTAATAAATTATAACCATGGAATATTAGTGTTTGAGCCTTACATACATACATACATACATACATACATATATATATATATATATATGTATAGGTGGAAATAAAAACATTTGGATTGCTGTCTTTGAAGGCAACTATAAATAACAGGATATATTTCTCATAAAAAATAATTTTGCTTTAATTTTAAAATCTGAATCGGTTACATTTCTTGTTGAAAACGACTACACGCATGCGCGTGAGACATTAGCGGGATGGTCATCGTAGCTTTCTGATTGGCTTGGGTCATTCATTCGAGTGTGCAGAAAAAGGTCAACGCTACAAACTGATAGCATTGTCCGCTTATGTATAAGTCTCTCTTAACCTTTTGTCAGCTGCTTATCTCACCTTGTTCGGAGTCTGTCTAGAACTAGAGAGGTCAGATGGAGGCCAAATTCGCCCATGGAAGTCTGTGTAATTCCTGTCCGACCAAAAGGTTGCCGTTACTATTTTAAACAAGTGTCACTTTCAAATGGCAACTGATGAGTGCAAAGACAATGTGGACAACTTTTAAAACGACATTTAAAGAAACTGAGATAAGCACAACAAGGTTTATTGATTGGATAAAAGACAAAAGGGCAATGAATCCAAGTGGAAATGTGGATGACAATCAGAAACGCGGGAAATAAATAGAAACAAATTTATGCATACGAGTAAATAAACATTATTAATAAGATATATGCGTGTGCGCGAACGAGGATAGTACCCGTCAGAAATTAAGATTAACGCGTAGATTGACGGTCTTCTTAGGATCAAGGTGAATCAACTCATATTCTCGGAAGATGCTAAAAAATCCTAACCACTTCCAAACATTTGACGACATGATAAGCAAACATCAGATTTTTTACGAGAAAATATTGAGCGAGCCAATAACTTTTCAGCGCCCGTGGTAAACCAATATATATATATATATATATATATATATATATATATATATGTGTGTGTGTGTGAAATGAGTATATATATATATATATATATATATATATATATATATATATATATATATATATATATATATATGTGTGTGTGTGATATATATATATATATATATATATATATATATATATATATATATGTGTGTGTGTGTAAATATATATATATATATATATACGCAGTACTTATTGGAAAGCGCTCAATATTAGTGATAGAGCACCTCATTGATTCTCCACTTAAGTTACTCTAGGCTTGTAGAAAGAGGGGAATATAGACCTGTCCTTTTACATAGCCCCATAAAAAAATCACAAGGTGTCAAATCAGCTGAACGTGGTGGACATTTCAACAGCACATTGTCATTATCACTGTCACGCCTGACCCATCTTCCTGGTAGCTTCTCACTGAGATTAGTCCGAACATTCAACTTCGTTACTTTTGTTAAAATTTGACATCATTTGAGCGAGTTTTGAGACACATTGTATAATACATTATGGGGCAAGGGGGGTTGGTCGTCGAGTAACCGCCTACATTGACCAGCTATGTTATGATACAGAATGCCCCCCTAATGATCTTCCGACCTTGATACAAGACCGTAATGGTTGGCATGATAGTTTGGTTAGTTTTGTTTTGCGGCATATCAACCTCAATGGGTTATTTAATGCCGACAAGACTTTTATTACTGGTCATATTT
Organism: Acanthosepion pharaonis; assembly: GCA_903632075.3. Taxonomy (NCBI): domain Eukaryota; kingdom Metazoa; phylum Mollusca; class Cephalopoda; order Sepiida; family Sepiidae; genus Acanthosepion; species Acanthosepion pharaonis. The sequence continues at coordinate 2,278,370 of CAHIKZ030001669.1, read as the reverse complement.
TGTTTTGTCAAAAATCTATTTCTGGTAATATTTTTCTTTCAAAAATGTATTGCTGGTAATGTTGTTTTTTTTTCAAAAATATATTGCTAGTAATATTTATTTTTTTTAAACATTGTTGGTAATATTTCTCCAAAAACGTATAATAGTTTTTTTTATTGCTGGAAATTTCTGGAATTAAAACCTATTTTTACACTTTCATAGTGTTTTTACCCCAGTTTGGGGGTTCACTATTTGCCCATATCTGTGACCCTAACAGGTGCTACCACCTCGGGTCAGGGTGGACCTGGGAACACCAGCAATTAAGAGGTGTTTCCACGCTCCTTAAAACCTCTTGATCAGAAGCCTTGCTGTTGGACGTAGTTTGTCGTCATACCCAGGACGCGGATGTAGTTTGTCGTCATACCCAGGACGCGGATGTAGTTTGTCGTCATACCCAGGACGCGGATGTAGTTTGTCGTCATACCCAGGACGGGGATGTAGTTTATAGTCATACCCAGAACGGGGTCGGCATGATAGATTCGTGAATATACGAGCTAGCTCGAGAGAATACTAAACAGAAAAACGTTGTTCGTAACCCTATAGACTCCACCATGAAATAAAAAAATTACAACCTCACCACGCTAGACGTCGCTACCGTTGTTTCTATAGCAAATAGGTTATTTTTTTTTTTTTTTTACCTTCACGTCTAATGGGTTTTGAATTCAGATTTGTCGTCTCCTACACTGGTTGCCAGTCAGTTAACCTGGCCGCTGCTCTTGAAAAGGATTTCCAATAAGTGGTTAACGGGGGTAGTAAATGACTTGTAAATTGTAATGTCTCCAAAACTAAACTGTTCTCATTTAACCGTCACAGAGAAACTTCCTTGCCCTCTATCAGCATGGTTGATGCTCGACTCCGTTAAAGTTTCTCACGGCGCCTCCTTGGCCACTCGTTTTCCAATGACTTGAGCTGGAACAAGTACACTGAATCAATAGCTGCATGTATTACACGGAGAGTCGTTTCACTGTGTCGTGTCATTGTATTCAGATAATAATAATAATGGTTGGCTCTGTGGGTGTTGAAGAAATACAAATGTGCTTGAGCAGACGTCTGCAACTGGGATTATCTAGCCACCCAAATAGACGTGCATACCCGTAAACTAGCTGCCAACTATTTACTTTTTTATTTAAAAAAATATATTCCTTTTCTACGCAGATTTGGCGTGTGTTTGTGATTATTAATCATGTTAAATTTAATTCATGTATTGATGTTTGTGATTTTTGTCCCATCCATGAATCACTTGCTAAAAATGCTCAAGAATCTTAATTTAGACAAGAAATAATATAATAGGCACACACACACGGAACGTTCTTTGACATACAGATACATACAATATATTCTGAACTTGATTTGAAAGATCAAATACCTAGGCCGGTCGCATCAGGACATTGTAAACCACAATAGCAAAACGTTTCTGATTAACATTCTTTTTCTTTTTTTTTTTCATTGCTTAAAACATGGATTAGCAGCACCACTATCACCTCGCCTCTCCATTTCGAGGTGAAATTGATAGAGTTTGTCTACAAAAGGTCTTTCATCCTGTACACAGGCCCAACCCATTTTAGTGAAATATGGATTACGTATGACTTGTTTGTCCCTTTGTGTAATAGTTATTGTTCTTTTTTTCTTTTCTTTTTTTTAAAAAGAAAAAACAAACTTTTTTTGTTCGTCAATCCGTTTATTTTCCTTCGTTTTCTTTCACCCCCTCTTCTTCTTCCACTTTCTTTCAAGAAAGCATGTATACTCTCTCCGTGCGTACTTTGTCTTTCTCTCATTTATCAAGCACTTTCAGTTTGCTATCAACTTCTTTTTGTCTTAAATCCTTTGTCTGCTGTTTTCTCTACTGTTGTCAAGTTACCGTGTCCACTCGATTAAGTGTGTCAAACATTAGCAAATCAACTTGGAACGTGAAGTTTTTATGTGGAATTTAGCTTAAAAAATATTTAAATTTTCTTTTTTACAAGAGATCATGTAATATTTTTTTATCAAGACAGTTACAGTATATCCCAGACCTGCACAATTAAAATGTAAAAGAATAAGGGTTACAGTGATCGCAATAAATGAACTGCTGCCCACAAGAATAATTTTTTAGACTAAATTACAGAGTATGAGTTTTATAGAAACAGATATAGTAAAATGGATGGTAAGGAAATTATTTTATACTGAAAGTTAAAATGATAAATTAGATACAAATGCAGTGAAATATTGGTTAAAGTTATGCGATCAGTCAAATTTATTTTGATGAACACAAAAATGTATTTGTTTTTCTCAGATGAGGTATTTTAACTATTTATACCCTTCGAATTGTCCTCATCTTTGTCATATTCCCGAAGTTTCGGCCGTTTCTATCCGAAGTGTACAAAGGCCGAAACTTCATGAATATGACAATAAGGATGAGGGCAACAGTTCGAAAGATGTAAATAGCTTAAATACAAAAATGTAATTGTTTTGAAAACCTCTTGTGAGCCACACGCGATCTTGGTATATCGGATTAGTTTTAAATATTCGCTTTCAGTGCCCAAGAAATATTTAAGCACCTAACAACTATAGATATTTTTAATAAATTTCTACATTTTTTTTTAAATGACTCACTATTTAAAGATTGTTTGCGAATTTGATTTAAACACAAGCAGAAAGGATCGAACTTCATCTGGTCAGCAGACTCGTATCAAATGAAATGAACAAATTCACTCGAAAAATAGTCTGTAAAAAAGTTTTTGTTTCTGCTCTATTCAGTATTTATATTTGTAAATGAATTGATAAAATGGTGGGGGACTCTTGCGTCACGCGTTTCGTCTTTAGAAAGGATTTCTTCGGACTAATAATTGTTTTATCTATCGAATTTGTCTCTGGAGTGGACGAAACATACATATATATATATATATATATATATATATATATATATATCTATATCAGATTTTAGTGTCCGATGTATCTAGAGGTATAACTTAGCCGACCTCATTAATCTTTTTCTACTGCTTATATTTTTTTCAATTTTTTATTGCTATGGTTTGTTTGTTTTTTTTTTTTAAATGTTCAACATTGTAACAGCAGTTTTATTATAAAAAGAGATGTTGGCTGGTACTGGACGTAAATTTATCGTGGAAGTCTTTTCGAAGAACAGAATATGTAATTTTTCTATTTCAATTGCCCACAATTATTTTGATATATAGATCTTAATACTATATCTTCGATCGTCATTTGTACATTAAAATATCTGATCAAAGTTGGACAGTAATATTTCAATACCTGTGTGTCTGTGTAATATATATATATATATATATATATATATACACACACACACACATTAGTTTCTACCACACTTCCTTCCTTATCCAATTAATAATTGGACCCATTTTTTACGCAGGCTAATATGTTGACTACTGGTATTAAGCAATCAATCATTTTCCGTACATACAAATGATAAATATGACATGTGAATTTCAGTTTATAATAGCTGTTCTTATAAGAAATATTTACAATAAATTATTTGCTGGGGGTGATATAGATATATATATATATATATATATATATATAATTTCAAGTGGGCACAGACCGGCCACAACTACCAGTTTAATACACTTTCATGCAATTATCAGGCGGTCAGTAGCTATAGATTTTTTTTAAAAATAGGAACCACCGTGTAAGTCTAAGAAGTTAAGCCAACCAAACTCACCAGAAGGAGGGTAACCTATCCAGCCAAGATCAAAATAACCGAAAAAAAAACATTGTAAAAAATTCCACCAGAAATAGTTTATCAGTGCAGTAAAAAAAAAAGGTGCTCTATCATTGACCCCCACACACACTTTTTTTCCTTGCAGTGTTAGGTACTTTTGGGAACCGCTTATTCTCGTTTCCAATTGCTCTGACGTGGGTGTCTTTAAGTTTAATGGCTTAGTATTGTCGAGCACTTTTTTGCTTGAAGCTGTAAGCTCTCCACCGTGGTGCTATTGTTCCTTACGACAGCGAGCACTTTTTTTTGCCCCCTGTAAACCATTTCGTTTTTATTTTTTTTCCGGCTATTTTCATCATGGCCGGATAGGTTAGCCTCAACGTAGTGAGTTTGGTTGATTTACCATCTTGGTTTTGCCAGGTGGTATAAGAGTTCCTATTTTAAAAACTACAGCTACTGACTGCCTGAACTATCCGCCTGACATCAGAGCGGACAGACAGCGGAAGCTAGCCGCGTGCTAAGCTCTTAGCTGTTGTCGAACTCTCTGCCTTCTGGCAGAGAGGAACCCGTACGTGGCTATGCCGAAGTCCATTGGTTGACAGAACCCATCCCGTGTATGCGGGGTCTACGTGGAATTTTTGTCCCAGACTACGGGCTCGGATTTGCCCCACACAAAAACTGGCCCCGTGCCGCATCCTACCTCGTGGGGAGGTTTGGTAAATACCGCGACCGCCTGATAATTGCGTGAAAGCGCATGAAACAGGCGGTCGTGGTCGGTCATTGCCCACTTGAAGTTTGGCTTAAAATATATTAAACCTTTGTCATTTATTATGGCAATGAGCACTTTTTTCCTGTGTGCAATCTTAGGCAGACACTTTCGGGAGCTGTTTATTCTTATTTCTAATATATATTAGTGTTCATAGAAAATATTCGTCCTTTGAAAATTTCTCGGACATTCAGGCCGGTAAATGTTATTTAATACTGTTTATTATAAACAGAGCATTTACTTAAATACTTGTAACTATAAAAAGAACGTTAAACATAAAAATGTCTTTAATAAATAAATTGTCGGACTTTGTCCATTTCTTAATATATATATATATATATATATATATATATATAAATAAAAGTATAAAACTTTATATTACGAGACATATTAAAAAAAAAAAAAAAAAAACAGGTGAAGCAACCGGTTTCGCTCCTGCTCTTCAGGCTTCAACGGGAGATTTAAAATTGACACAGGAAAATGTACAATAAAAGGAATTGTGGAAAAAAAAAAGTGTTGACTGGTTCACCGTTTTATCCCGGTCTCAATCTTTATTTCATCTGAAGGTTCTGGGCACATTTTACATCGGGTCCCGCAAGCCTTCTTTTTGTGTAAACTACGTGAGTGTTTGTTGGTACTCACTGTCATTTGTCTCTAGTCCCTTTTGCATTTTTTTTTTTTTTTCACAATTCCTTTTATTGTACATTTTCCTGTGTCAATTTTAAATCTCCCGTTGAAGCCTGAAGAGCGGGAGCGAAACCGGTTGCTTCACCCGTTTTTTTTTTTTTTAATATGTCTCGTAATATAAAGTTTTATACTTTTATTTCGGTTATTAAATTTTGTACCTACGAAAATATCTTTAAATATATATATATATATATATATATATATATATATATATATATATATATAAATTAAAATTTCAGTTTTAGTGGCTAATTGAAATGACAAAATGAAAAAGAATCCACGTTACGTGTTCCGCCCTTAGAAAGGGTTTCTTCGGACAAAAAAAATGATGTATTAGGCGAAATACAACATACGCCGATTACAATTTTGCATCAAGAGACTGAAGATTCAGAAATGCTGAGCTTTAGATATTGTTTTTAATCCTTGGAGTGTGATGTATTTGAATGTCTGACCTAGCCGACCTCATTCGGCTTTCTACTACTTATACCATAATGTCCTGCGTTCATAAATATATAATATAAATATCAACAGAGAAACAAGGTATTTTAACTCGAAAATAATACAATTTTAGAAATCGTGAAACATCGCAGAACAATTTTTAAAAACCGGAAACCTTGTCACGAAAAGAATGAGAAATATTCACTTAAAGAATATGACAAGGTGAGATTTGAGATAAATTTAAAAAGTAATAAACCATGAAAAGTAGCTTAACCAGTGAGAAAATAGTTGAATTTAGTGCTGTGAATGTAAGCAGAAAAGTTGCAGAGTATTAGAAACATTAGCTAAAGCTGATGAACTGATCTGTCAATATCACAAAGAGAAACTTGTAAGTTGGGCAAGAACTACATGACAAGTGATTTCACAACAGTGATTTTTACTGCTGAATGTAGAGTTACACCGGATGAACTCTGACTAGTTTAGAATCAACCATCACGACTTAGAAACAACAGCGCGTAAGCGTGGTGATGTTTTGGCTTGTATTCGTATAAGCTCTTGGACAAGGCGTCTTTTGAATGGTACCAGTCATAATCAAGAAGCTTTAAGTTAAAGAGTATATTTATGCAAGACCATATTCAGTATCTGTCTATATTTCTGAGATGAGGTGTTATGTATATTATTTACATTATTCGGACTATTGTCCTCATCTTTGTCGCTATTTCGTGAGTTCAATACCCGGTTAAGGCAGTGAAGAACTTGGAGAGGGGAATTAACTGACACCCATTAAAACATGGCACGTGGAACTAGAACAGTCTACCCCAGTGAGCGAAATAAAGGATTCAGTTCGACATTCCAACCACCTGAAGAAGGCCGGAGCGTACAACGGCCGAAAAATTTAATAGCGCCTTTACCCGAGCTCCCCACAGAGCAGCATGTGGCACAAGGCCGGTTTAACGTAGGTTTTTCCGAGCCCCTAGGCCCGGGCAAAAATTCCCCGTAGACCCCATAATAACGGGGTCGGGTTTGTCTACCTCCCCAGACGAGAGACTTCCCTTCGGCATAGCCTCGTCTTGATTCCTCTCAGCCCGAAAGCAGAGGATTCGACAAGCACAAAGAGCTTAGCGCTGTTAAGACCTAATACTGACTCTTAACATATTTGTTCACATACAAGGAGACTCATTGGGTCCTGTCACTGAATCTAACGCATTTATCCAGTGACAGGACCCAAAGAGTGTGAGTTCAATACCTGGCTAAGGCGGTGGAGAACTTGGGGAGAGGAATTAACAAGAGATAACTGATAACTGACATCCATTAGACATGACATGGCACGTGGAACTAGAACAGTCTACCCCAGTGAGCGAAATAAAGGATTCAGTTCGATATTCCAACCACCTGAAGAAGGCCGGAAAGTACAACGGCCGAAACGTTGTGATAAATATGGCAACAAAGATGAATATGATAGTCCGAACAATATAAATAGAAATATAGACAGATACTGAAGGATATTGTGTTAGCAAATAAATGGTATACTGTATATGCTTTTTTCATTATTGATGTACCTATATATGAAATTAATATTCACCACTGAATTAAGTGCCTTGACATTCTGTTCAAAACTGTGTTTATAGTAAACGCTTTCTTTCCTAATAAGGCTAAGGACAGACTGATGTACATCGGTCATCATAAATAGCCAAGTTAATCTTGGTGAACTTGTTTATAGTTCTGTAGGCAATAATAAATAATCACTGACTTGTCCGTTTTCTGAGTACACTCATCTGGTAAGGTTAAGAGATAATCCCTATTTGAGCCAACATGTCGTTTATACTGTAACTATGCTGAGTGGACCTTATAGTTTCTGGAAGAGAATATAGCGTAATCGACAGATGAAAACATTCAGTATGTGCAGATTCTCGGTCTAGCAAAATAATCGACGATTTCCAAACTAACCAATTTCACTTGCAAGTCTTGGGTCAACATGTGGGATCAATTCCCGGTCGTTTCTCTAACGTAATGCACGCTGTCATAATTATTCATGGGCCGATATTATCCTGAAATCAACTCTTAGAGTTTTGAACCCCAAAATTTCTATAATCTCATAAATTTGTAAAAAAAAATTCTTCAGCACCAATCCTTAAGAAAAAAAATATCTATGTTCTATATTTTATAAATTGACAAAACTTACTGGATTTTTAAGACACCAAGTAGGAAACGAACCTACTTCACGAGCGACCAGTTTGCTAGGTAGCTATCTCTCCATCCCAGGCACTGAATTATTTAGTACTTAGTTTGGTATAGGAAGATAATCATGAGTCATTGAGTAAGTACGTAACTAGCTACATAATTGAATAGTCAGTGCTGCTAACTATAACTCGATGGTAAGAGCATTTTTGCTTAGCTTACTCTAACGCTGGTCTACCATTTAACAAATTCAAGATCAAATTTATTGCACAATCAAATTGTATACGAAATTTATGTCCATGATCATAAATCACTTGTTCAGATTTGTAAGTAGACACATGCGTGTCTATATTCCGAAGATGGCCTTGACGTCTTCGAAAGCAGAAGCTGCCTTTATCAGTTTCAATACGTGTTTCAATTCAACCAAAAAGAAGGATCTGGGGAAAGTAAGTAATGGTTTGTTTTTAATAAGTGTAATGTACAGTCCTATATTAACCCAGAAAATATTCATTTACGTGTATTTTTAACAGCGTAGGCAATCATGGCTCTCCACAGATTCCTTTATTATCTGGAACTTCTTGGGAAAAATATAGGTGTGATTTCCATTGGCTTATCTATGATTTGGGATTCCGTTTTCTCTTTCTTAGTCTGGTAGTCCCCGGAGGTTAGAAAGCTCTGCATGCTGTGCTATTTAACCTGTAACTGGGGGAGAAGAGATGGATTTGTGACTTTCTCAATTTGTCGGATAGGCCGGATTTCGTACTCAGCGCTTCAATTCAAATTTGTATGCACATAACCGCTACACAACCCGCACATGTATGAAATAAAGAATAATGCGTCATTAAGTCGTGAGGAATTTTTGAAATCATCTATTATAGGTGCCAGTCTTTGACAGGCTGCATTGTTTTTTCCGCTTCTTCAAGCATTCCTTTAGTCATATAGGTAAAGCGAATTTAACCTAATTCAGCCATGTTATCAGCTATTTTTTTATTCACATACTTCGGTCATCATTATCTGTTATAACTGCTCTTTAACTTTCTTTTTCTAATGTTGACCCCCCCCCTACTCGCTTTGTCTACTTTCGTTCTTCTCCTGTATTACTTCCCTTTCTTTTTCTGTTATCTCTCTCTCTCTCTCTCTCTCTCTCTCTCTCTCTCTCTCTCTCTCTCTCTCTCTCTCTCTCTCCTTCCTTCTTTCGTCCTCAGATGACATAGCTACATTTCATGGCAGCTGGAGTATAAGAGCATAAAAGTTTAAAGGATGATTACTGACGCTGGCACACTATTCAACAACAATAATGGCGACAAAACTTATGCTCCAAGTCTTATCAAATGTGTAGATTAAATTGTTGTTTATCGTTAATAAAGAAATATATATAAGCATTATTAATTGAAACGCGTAGATTCATGAATATAAAATGGGGAACATGCTGCGAGTGATACCAGGCTTATATCTCCAGCCAGTCTTCATATTCAATTTTAATTGTCTTAATTATATAGTTAAACAACAATTTTTGTGCTTTCTGCAGTGTTCATTTTTCTTTCGTACAAAATGTGTGTAAAATACTTGCCCATTCAATGTTATGCAAATTTTTGAGATGTGAATATCTTTTCGACCGTTCTTAAGATTTGTCTGGATACGCTATACGCTCGAATTTGTATCAACTGAAGCTTCCTTCTTATATTAAAATGATTCCGATCTTGCAAGTGTTAATACGGTACCAAATTCATTCCGTTCACGAGCAATAGATAAAACCGTGGAACAGCATAATCAACTCGCTTGGAAATTTTATGATAGCCTTCTACGGATTGATAAGCCACAACCAATTCTTTTCTAGATCTATTCAGTACACTTGGATTTGCATCAGGGTTTTAAAAAAAAGATTGGTTTATTGTTGAAATAAGGTTATGTCAACTTTGTAAAATAATGTTGAATATTTAAACATTAAAATGAAGCAATCTCAACTGTTATGACAATTAACTGCCAAATTTATTTTCCCTGAGATAAAATATTAATGCGAAAGTTACTTTAAATTGTTGAAATAAAATAATATTCTTTCTCTCTTATCAATTTCTTCAGTAAATTATTTTATTAACGCTAATTGAGTAGATAATGTCATCAAAAGAAATTCGGAATAGTCAACAAAGAACATTTACGAAAATAATGGAAATAGTAGATAAGTTCGCTTATCGTCTGGTTCACACTCCTCCCCACTTTTGGAACAGGAGTATAGGTTTATCCCTTGTTTCCTGTTTAGGATTGGGTTCTGGTCCCTTAAGTCTTCTCATTCCCTTTCACTCGCAGTAGCTTCTTAGGTTTTAGTAGCATTATCGCCTTACTTGGTGGTGAATTGATAAGGGTGTCGAATATTTTGTGTGTAAATTGTTGGTTTTTTGTTTCGTTCGGTTTTTTGTTTCTTTTTTTTTTTTTTTCGTTTGGCGTTTTTTCTTTTTTTGTTTCGTTTGGCGTTTTTTCTTTTTTTGTTTCGTTTGGCGTTTTTTTTTTTTTTGTTTCGTTTGGTGTTTTTTTTTTTTTTTTTTTTCGTTTGGTGTTTTTTCTTCTTTTTTTTGTTTCGTTTGGTGTTTTTTCTTCTTTTTTTTGTTTCGTTTGGTGTTTTTTCTTCTTTTTTTGTTTCGTTTGGTGTTTTTTCTTCTTTTTTTTTGTTTCGTTTGGTGTTTTTTGTCTTTTTTTTTGTTTCGTTTATTGTTTCTTGTCTTTTTTTGTTTCGTTTATTGTTTCTTGTCTTTTTTGTTTCGTTTATTGTTTCTTGTCTTTTTTGTTTCGTTTATTGTTTTTTGTCTTTTTTTGTTTCGTTTATTGTTTTTTGTCTTTTTTTGTTTCGTTTGGCTTTTTTTTTATTCGTTTGTTTTTTGTTTTGTTTTGGTTTTTGCATTGTTTTGCTTGTTTTGGTTTTTGTTTTGTTTGTTTGTTTCTTTGTTTTGTTTTGGATGTTTTTTCGTTGTGTTTTGTGTTGTTTGCAGGATTTCTAACCATTTCAAAAACATTACATGCGTATAGTGCAACCTCTTATTTTTTGCGTAAAAATAAACTGACCATAAAATCTCCCCCTATACGATATATATATTCTTTTTTTTTTTTTTTTTTTAGCATTTCACCCCAAGCAAGGCGGGAAGCCACTAGGACGCAAGGGGTTACAGAAAATAGCAAGATCAGATAGGAGTGATAGAAGAAAGGATGAGGGTAGTGGATAGATTAAGGCAACTGGAGATGTCGATTGACATTACACTTGAATAGCTGGAGATTATAGCTCACAGGGAAACAGGAGAAGGGAAGGGAGTTCTACAGGTAAGAGGTGCGAGACATGAAGCTATTAGAGTAGAAGAGACGGCTACATTTAAGAGTTTCGACAGTGAAGGGGTGAGAGCGGGATGCCAGCCTCGTAGTGCGCTGGAACTCATGACGTCTGGGAACCAGCGAATGCAGCTCCTCGGAGCAATTTCCATGAAAGTATTTGTAGAACAGACAGGGAGGCGACGGCGCGTCTGTGAGAAAGTGACTGTAGACGAGACGCCAGGGCAGGGCCAACCATATTGCCCGCTTCTGGAGCCTAAAAACCCGAGGCCAGAAGGGCGCCAAGTCATATGGCAGCAATACTCCATGCAAGGGCGAATTGTGGATTTGTATATCTGGAGGATCGACTCAGCAAAACTCAACGCTGAGACCAACTTTCCTCGAGTGGACGAGGCAATTGACAGAGAGTTATTCCATCTCAGGTCAGAAGTTGAGACGTCAGAGATTGCTAATGGAGGTCTAAAGGGGGAAGGCTCTCTGTGGTGATTAATAGACAGCAGTTTTGTCTTCGAAGCGTTGAAGTTGACCAGCCAATTCATGCCCCAATCACAATCGATTGGAGGTCCTTTTCGAGACGCACGGCAAGGTGAGTTTTGTCAGCGAGACTAGATTTGTTTTTGAGGCAGGAATAAATTTTGGTGTCATCCGCGTAGATGCCAACTTGGGAAGTTACTGCCTCAGGAAGGTAATTTATGTAGATAAGGAATAGAGTGGGGCCTAGGATGGAGCCTTGAGAAACACCTGCGTTCGTGGGATAGGAACTGGAGGAGAATCCGTTTTATATATATATATATATATATATGAATATAAATATAAATAAATATATATATATGTATAATTATTTATATATTATATTATCAATATCAGAGATAGAGCTAACATATTTGGTTGGATAGATAGTTTTGAAATATTATTTTTATATATTGCGTGTAAATTGTGGAAGTATTTCAACATTTTGTCGTATGTATAGACATTATACATACATATCGTTCGTCCCATATATACATATATATAAACATATGGAGTCCCGACGGACGACCATGTATGTATACGGGTTTATATATATAACGACGAAATTTCCAAATAACACCAAATTTATATATAAACCCAAATTTTTTAAAACAGTAATCAGTTTGTCTGACGATCGCTAAAGCGTGAAAACCCAGGGTCACAAACTCACATCTATCCAACCAAATATATATATATATATATATATATATAAAAGCATTTTAAATATATATGCATATGCCAATATATATATTCAATTATACTTTTAAAAATATATCAGTAAGTTTAGGCATATTCCAATATATATATATAAATATATATATTCTCGAAATAAATTTGCATCTCGACTCCTCGGTAAATATAATATCGCTTAGCATTTACGTATCTTTACAATGAAATCAAATTCTGTGACTTATATGACGCATGCGCACATCATAACCTTCACACCATAGCAACTCGTAAAACGTCAGCTTACATTCGTCTTCGCCTACCCTCTCAACAAATTTTATTTTCGTGACACCTGTCACACAGATTACACCTTGCCAATCACAATTGACATCGCTCGTCTAATCAATTCGAGCTCGAATTACAACTGTGAAAACATTACTTTCTGTGCTATTTTTTTTTATTTGAATTATAGTTACGCTACATTTGTTTTGTTTTTATCTTCAAACTAAAATATATTTATCTGTAAAGTCATTTTATTTTTATGACTTCTTTACAAACAGCTCACTTTACTTTAAGTAAAATAATCTCAGTTTTTTTAATGATTTTATCTTTTGCCGATTCTGAAAAACTGAATGTATCACTTATTAACAGTTCATTGATATTTCTTCAGCTTTTTCATTTGCTTTTAAAAGGAAAATGCTGACTTATCTAAATACACTCGTAGTATAAGATGTAATAGTATTCGAATTTATAAATAATACATTGTCAGTTTTACTAGTATTTCTTTCATCTTATTTCTGTTGATTTTATAGCAACTTCCGGATAGTTATTCTACGATCGTCCAGTAAGATAATGGATATGGTACTGTTGATATTTGAACTAGAGCCGTTTATCCGTACAAGCTTGTCTTTCTGTGGCACTTATCGATTAAGCTACGAAGGCTAACCAATAGTCTTTCAAATTAAGTCAACTCAACTTTTTTGAACGGCCTCGTATTTTTGTTTACGTTCAAAATATTGTATGTAATATTAGATTTTCTTAGATAATCAAATATTTGATAATTATTTTGACTTATTTGTGTTTTCCTTTATTGCAATGTAAAGCTCGTTGAATGAAGATCTGTCAGTTGCGATAAAAATAGCAAATATAAAAGCGTAAGGAGGTACGGGGGAGTAATGGATAGCGGCTCGGATTGAAGAATCGGAGAGCCGGGTTCGAATCCCAGTCGAATCTATTACTTACGTGCTAATACTCTTCTCCCCCAGGGTATCGGTAAATAGCAGGACAGACCGGGTTCTATAGCCTTGGATGGCAACTGGTCTGCTGCAGAAAGAAATGGCAACCTACCGTGGGAAAATATCTGCCTCATCAGTCATGTATCGAAAGATACATGATCGCTTACATGTGTATTACACGTGGCACACAAATGACTGAAAGCGTAAGAAATAGTAAAAAATTAATAATTATACAAGCTTTTTCTTAATTATTTTAACCCAAGCAAGGCAATAAAGCCACTAAGACTCAAGGGCACCATAAAGCTATGCCCATTTTTATTAAACTCGTAAGCCCATTCCCAAGCCAACGATCCCAACTAAATAAAAATGTTACGGAATATAAGAAAAAACTATTAAAGAGAGAACAATAAAAAAGACAGAATTTAAGGCGGAAGATAACGATTGACATTGCATTTAAATTTTTGAAGATCAAAGTTGACTGGGAAGCAAGAATCTGAAAGAGAGTTCCACAAGCGAGAATTGCGATAGAAGAAACTACAGTGGATCCTCAGTTCAGGAATGTAATGCTTTCCTGAAGGCCGTCCGTAAACCAAAACTGTTTTTCCAATAAGAATCAATGTAGAAAAAAAAGTCACAGTACAATAAAATTGGAAAAGAAAAGCACGCCACAGCACCCGAATGTATACAACACGACGGTCGACTCAGAAATTATTCCGTTCGGATTAACTTGGTTCGACAATATTGTTCAAGAACCGAACTTTTGTTCGATAACCGAGGCATTTTCATCTCGAATTTTCTGTTCGAAAACCGATTTGTTCGCCATGTGAGACGTTCGAGAACTGAGATTGCACTGTATTAGGATAAAACTTACGGTTACACCAAGCGATTTCAGTAGTAAAATGACGAGACCTTGGCATTTAAAATCATTCTGGTTACCTTAAAGAAAAGTTCATCAGATAAGCTTTGCAGTTATATTTCTGCAATTGCATTTTGTAACCACCTCCCTTCCACCCGTTTAGGATTGGGTTTCCGGTTCTTTCTAAAGTCTACTTCCGCATTTTACTTCTAACATCTCCGACTGAACTCTGAAATGTTATTCACTAATTAAATCTTGACCTCTTCAAGTTAAGAGTTAGCAGTTATCTTTCCTACATGGCCCCAAGAACTTCTTACCCTTTCTTACCGCCTGCAACACCACACAGAAACCATCTACCTTGAGTGACTCTTGTATTTCGTGAACATAAGGAAAAAATACAAGCACTGATTATTTAAGTATTCCATACCACATCTCAGCCGAATCTACTAATAAAAAAGAAACATTATTCTTGTTTCCCCACTCACGGGGTAGTGTACTAATGAAGAGAGGGTGCTATGTCGATGCCATAGGGATTCATAGTTTGAAATAGAATGATATTGAAAAGAAAATGTCAAAATTCCCTACTGAAGCGGTCCCCAGCCACCGTGCCACGAAACATTTGTTAACGGGCCGCACAAAAAGAATAAAACCTTTTTTGGTTTTGTTTTTTTTCCATTTTATTGACTATCGCGATCTTGTTTGTGTTTTGTTATGCACGTGACCGACACCGACTACCACCCGGTTTGTGGAAACTTGTCTTGCATAAAACCGGTCCACGGCACCAAAAGGGTTGGGGATCGTTACTCTAGTAAGTGCTTCAAGAAATAAGACTCAAGATAAGCCTTTCCAAAAGAGAAACTATGATCTGGAATATGAATGGAAGCAATGATAACACATATTCTGAATGTATCATAAAAATTTAGAATATCGAATTAATAAATACTAAATTCTTCAATTATCTCGATGTATGGATCAGTTATAACAAATTAAAGAGATAGGTAAATTAATTAAAATAGACTGTGGTAAGGGTAGTTTCACACAACACCGCCAGTTGCTGCAAAACCCAAAGCATTAACCTAAGAACTCGTGTTATGTTCTTCAATAGCTTCGTCAGATCAAGACTTTCATATGGATGCCATGCATGGCGCCACGGTCATTCGGGAATATTTACGCTGTCAGCTGTATACAATCGTTTTCTTAGATCAGTGATTAAAAAGAGCTTTGAGTAAATGAAATCCGTAGGTCTCTAACGAGGATCATTCTTCTTCGAACCTTGTTACCTGACGCTACAAAGTCACAAAGAACCGTACCAAATAACAAAAACCACATTAATTGAGGACTTTCAACAACGGCAACAACTAAAATGTACATCACATGTAACTCGAAGTGAAATTAAGATGTTGACGTTCAATAAAACAAAACAAAAAAAAACTATGGAGGCGGCCTCTATCTATGCGAAAAACTGGAATTTTACGAAAAATTGTTTTCAGTTAAAAAGAATGTAATTTTCAATCGTCATTAGCACTGGCGGCGTGGTCAGTAAATGCCGAATGTTTCCATATAAGGAAACGGTTGATATTACCATTAATCGCTGAAAACCCAGTGAGGACCGGGTAATGAATGAAATATAAGCGAATGTTAAACATTTTCTATATCAGACCATGCCAAGGAAACACAAAAAATGCTGTAAAAATATTTATCGTGAAAATTATTTAATAGCAGTCAAGCATGATAACGAACAAATCAAAATTTAAAAACTTGTTACAAAAATTTAAATATCAGTTTTGAAATCTGTATTTTGGTTTACATTGTTTTTTGGTTTTAGTTTTTTTTCTCCGAAAATAGTAGGGCTAGATTTCCAAAATACAACGAATTGTTTTCCTATTCGCAAAAAAAAAATAAATAAATAAATAAATAAAGTGCAAGATTTTTGTTCTCTATAGGCTTCCATACTTTAAAATTAGGAACTTACTATACGAACGGGCGGCAATTTCGACGTTTATTTACCTTACTTTACTCGAAATAAATTTTGGGAAACTTTTGTATTCAAATTCCCAGTGGAGGTGGCCTAGAATGCTGAAATTCAGTGTTCAAAACTTTTTCGCCACAATCTTTAACCAAAACATTGTTGTGAGTTGTCTGTTGTCCGATTAAATAAAAATCAGATCTTCTCGGAATTGGAGAACTGGTTAACAATTTAGTTTCGAAGAATATTATTATTGTCGTGAGTTCGAACGTCTCTGACTGCTTGAATACTTGTGACCTTGTGTCAGATTCTACTTAGAAAATAACGTTAAAAGGAAGGACAGAGAAAATTGGTGAGAGAAAGAGAAAATGCAACAGCTGGAGAGAAAGATAGACATGAAATTATAAAGATAGAGGAAAAAGTGAAAAAGACTGTGAAAGAGAAGGGCAAATAGGCAAGAGATGGAGAGAGAGAAGAGGGAAGGAGAGAGATAAGATGGGGGAAAGTAGAATAAAGTAGTGAAAAAGAGACAAAGATGAGAAGAAATCGGTTTACAGGAACAGGTGTTAGTTTATTTAATCGAGAAAAAACATGTAGTCGACTGAAATAATGTGATGCTTAGCAATCGTACCCTGTTGCCTGACTGATCGACATTTTAGATTCGGGATGTAAAAATTCTTGCGTTGGCAAAAGAATTTGATCTTTCTCGTTACTACAAATTTCTGCAGAAGAGAAATTCGGCTTTTTTTTCTACTTCTTCAATTCTTTGTTTTCCTACGCAACAATTTCCTCGTTTATTTCTTCTCCTTCTTTCACTTCCTTTATTTAGCCACTCTGTTTTTCTCTTTGAATGTTCTCTTTTTATACCCCTCTACCACTGCCCCATATCCTCTACGCCCCCCCGTGTACCCCCTACGCCTGCTTCCCCTGTACCCCTAGGCCTCCCCGTCTCCCCTAAGCCTCCCCTTGTGTATACCTAAGCCCCCCCTTTCTCCTACGCCTCCCCTACACTTCTCTTCTCTCCCCTACACTTCTCTTCTTCTCCCTCCTCTTTTCTTTTCTTCTCCCTCCTCCTTTCTTTTCTTCTCCTTTCCTCCCCTCATTCTTTTTCTCCCGCCTTTTTTCTCTTCTTCTCCCTCCTCTTTTCTCGTCTTCTCCCTCCTCTTTTCTCGTCTTCTCCCTCCTCTTTTCTCGTCTTCTCCCTCCTCTTTTCTCGTCTTTTCCTCCTCTTTTCTCTTCTTTCCCTCCTCCTTTCTCTTCTTTCCCTCCTCCTTTCTCTTCTTTTCCCTCCTCCTTTCTCTTCTTTTCCCTCTTCCTTTCTCTTCTTTTCCCTCCTCCTTTCTCTTCTTCTCCCCTCTCTCTCTCTCCCCATATAACATCTTTTCCCTTTTTCCTCCATTCACTTTCACTTCTTTATCTCATTCCTCTTTCCTCATATTCTCCCACCACTCATCTCCATTTCTATCCACTTCTCTTTCTCTCAATGCACTGACTTTTGCTGTTAGGCAGCTCGATTGTCTATCCATCTGATGAAGATACACACTTGACATCTAGCATCCAGTTCAGAGCCTTTCACTGTAAAATGAATAGGTGAAAAGTCACGTCTTGCTATCCTGTAACTTTGCACTTAAATTTTAAGAAGCGAATGACAGCTGATCAGTGCAAAGGAACTTTTCCTAAGATCCTGACAGATTTGCAATGATTTACACTGTATTTACAATGTTACTGATTAATACAATGTTAGATGGTATTCTTTCAACCTGAAACGACCTGAATTATAAAGAACATGATGACTTCAAAGTATGTGCAAATAATTTCATTTTCTTTAATATATGATGTGAGCTATTCTAAACAAGTCATTACCACATGAGCAGGTAATTCTTTTAAAATGTGTTTATAGTGATCCGAATTGAAGTAATGGAGACAGGCTATTAAGAATCTGCTGTCAACTGGATTTGAATCCAGTTGACAATAGATTCTTAAATGTTCCTTTTTATCTAAGATGAACATGATCTTCAATTAAGTCAAATAATATATCATAGTTCTCCATAATTTGTTATCCTCTGTAGTTCTTTGTCTTTCCTGTCGATCGCTGTTTTGTCATGCATTTACGCAAGCTCGTTAGGTAGGTTACTCACTGCTTTCCTCTGACTCTCTTGCCTTTTAATAAGTCCCGTTAATGTCAAATTCTCCATGCCTTCTTTCTTCATGTGTCCCAGAAATTTTAGTTTTCTCTTTATGATTGTAAGTATAAGTGTATTTTTGGTTTGCTTCTCCTTAAAGCATCCTCGTTACTCAAATGCTCAATCCATGTGATTCTCATCATCCTTCTGTAGAACCACGTTTCTTTTGCCTAGTTTTTTTCCTTCGTCTGTGAAATTTTCCAGCATTCAGTGCCATATAGAAGGACCAATGTTGAATAATTTGTGTTATTATTTTACCTTGTGTCACGTAGCGCATTAGGGACGTAGGTGCACCACATTGACTGCAGCCATAACGGTACCGGTGTACCTAAAGTAAGATAATATGACGGAGACCGTCACTTTTCAAGCTGGTTTTGAATTCAGGCCTATCCTCCTAGACGAAATGCCACACAATGCTAAAGAACCCAGTCTGTCTTTATGCTTAACCCATAGCTGGAGCAGAAGAGACGAATCCATGCCTCTCATCCGAAGAGTATGGTAATCATGAGATAGAAATATGATATGCTAAATGACGCCACCGTACATTGATGCTATAGAAATGTACAGAGTGAAATCAGGTGTGCTCAGAAATCTGGTTAATCAGTGTGACGACAGTCAAGGTTGCTCATGACAAGAAGAAAAGGTTTCAAACGGGCATATTGAGTGCCAAATAGATAAGATATTCTATCTCTGATATTGTGGGGACATTTGAAATCTGTCGATCTAGCCGGAGTACAAGATGGCATTACAGCTCTTCGTAGACATCACAGTGGCCGACTATGAGTCTTTGATCGTGACCGGAGGTGTCTAGCTACAGTTGTCTTCGGAAAAAGACACGGGATACTGCTTCCGATCCCATTCATGTTCACTGGAGTAGGAGACGAGTAGAGTAGGTCAGTTCAGCGGGATTTGGGGGAGGGGGATTTCTATCCCATGGTATATTGGAGCAGAAGGTTCAACAAAATACCCTAGTTAACATCATCAAACAGATGGCTCGTGTCGTCGATAATTGGACCCTGGAGAACTGACAATGTGTGGCGTGCTCCAATGAGTAAGAGTTTCAGTTAGTTCCGACTGAAAATGACTGTTAGAACCCCACCCCCGCAAAGATTTATGCATGATTTCTTCTTAACCAGTACAAATGGACAATTCTCAGTTTTGTTAAAAAAAATTTTGTTTTTTCTTGCCTATATTCTGTTTGCGTGTGAACACTATTCTTACGTTTTTGCTGTATTACTTTCGCCTTATATATATATGTGTGTGTGTGTGTGTGGAAAGTGTGTATAAATATAAATAAATATAAGTATGTATAATTATTTATATATTATATGCGCGGTACTTATTAGAAAGCGCTCAATATCAGAGATAGAGCTAACATATTTGGTTGGATAGATGTGAGTTTGTGACCCTGGGTTTCACGCTTTGAGAAAGAGAGAGGGGCGGAACTTAACGCATCATCGAAAACACTGTTATAAATTATAATTTATTTCAACAGATAATTTTTAACACCCGTCTCATCTATATATATGAGTGTATGTAATTCATCCGACACATTTTATTACTTAAACACTATCTTTGCTAAATATTCATATGTGAGTAGGCGCTCCATTTATTTATTAACTAGTATATTTATTTTCGTCTACCGGCCTGAATATTCAGAATATCATGATTTTTTAAATGAAAACTAGTGATGGTCTGCGTCAAAGCGCCCTTATTCGGTGAGTGCTACTGCTTCGTATCTATTTGCACTCATTTATGCACTCAATGTACCCTGCAGCGAAGGATTAGCCCTGAAGGATAATGCACCATATCAT
Source organism: Acanthosepion pharaonis (assembly GCA_903632075.3). NCBI lineage: Eukaryota > Metazoa > Mollusca > Cephalopoda > Sepiida > Sepiidae > Acanthosepion > Acanthosepion pharaonis. The sequence continues at coordinate 2,258,047 of CAHIKZ030001669.1, read as the reverse complement.
CAGAGAGAAGTTATCTTGTTTTGATTTTGGCTCAACATTTCTTCTGAGATTTTACGAGCATATGTGGAATCGATGCCATATCAATTTGCTATACTTAAAAGGGTTCATGTACATGTCTTGGGACTTTTTACACATCAACGTAAACTCATTCTTGTGATTGTAAAATATATAATATATACTGATGTAGTATACCGCCATGAAAAATAGTTTGAAGAAAGAGGGAAGTTATAGAAGAGTTGCTGAAATGTTCTCACTGGAACCATTATCCAGGATTTGACCAAATACCTTTGAATTCTTTCTCGGTTGAGTCTTGAACTTTTCAGCACCTCATTATAAGTACTCATGATTTAAATACTAGTGATTTCCAATTGCAATCTTAAATCGTTAATGATAGAGGGTTACTGAATGAGATGCATGATATGAATGAAAGAAGTCATGGTAAGACGTGAAAGCTATGAGGATAAGGAGGATAGATAATTAACCCGTGACTCTAAGAGGTTAATATTTTAGTATTTAGAAAATCATCACGCCTGAGTCTTTTACTCAGAGAAAAGTATGAATCCATCTTCTCTTCACCCACTTTCTATGGGTTAAATAGCGAAGTATACTTTATTCTTTAGCTTTGGAGTGTAACCAATCTAAGAGGAGGAAAGCACTGGTTTTGGTCAGAGTAACGGGGAAATTACTGTATTTGGCAATAAGACATGATAATTCATACGTAAAAAAGAAAAGGAGACCAATGACCGCTTAAAACCTGAAGGGACATAGCATTAAAAATAACTCTTGTTTAGGATTATTCACGATCCAAACTAAAATATGTTCATAATTTTCATTTTTGTGGGGGAGTTATTGTCGATAAACCTTTACTAAGGTTATTTTCTAAGCGTGGCTTAGATGTGGCACAAGGCAAAAGTTATGAGGGCCCTGATTGAGGATCGAACTCAATACACAATCGTAACTGTTATCACGGGACAAGCAGGCTAAACATTACACCACGTCAAGGTGCCTACTATGGACCTTTACTAAGAGTTGCTTTGTAGTTAAAATGTCACATTATTTAGTCACCCATGGACGATCAGACGGAACTGTCAAAGTTTTTTGTTCACCAGTGTCGTAGTCAGGTATTGAACTCACAACTGAAGAGAAATTTAGACTTGTTTTCGTAACCCACAGTCTCTGCACGGTTTGCTACTTCTGTCGACTCTTTGATTCCCTTCTCGTCCAGTGAATATTGGTTTTAGTATTATTAATAATAATAATGCGAATTTTCAACTCTCTTTCCCTTTCGCTCACTTTGAAGTTTTTCTTTATACGATAAAGGCTCGAAAGACACTCTAGTTAGAAGGTTGATTTTTAAATGATGAACGAGGTTTACATAATTTACATTGTTAGGACTGTTGTCCTCGTCTCTGTCATGTCCACGACGATTCGGCCGTTGTACGCTCCGGCTTTCTTTAGATGATTAGAATTTCGAACCGAGCCCTTTATTTCGTCCACCGGAGTAGACTGTTTTAGTTCCACGAGCCATGCTTCTTCCGGATGTCGCTGTTATATCCCTTTAACTCTCAAAGTTTTTTGTTCCCCACTGTCGTAGTCAGGTATTGAAGTGAACTCTTTAGGTCAAGTCACTGGATCCAAGCAACGCTTTTATCCACTGGGCTATGTGTCCTTGGGGTGTGTGATAGGAAATGAAGTGCTGCTCACAAACGCTACTGACTTGACAAATGCACATGATGACCAAGAAATTTTTTTTTTTTTTTACTGTTGTATTTTAGTTTTTATTTACGCATTTTATGTTACCATCCACGAAGCTGACTAAACAAAACTGACACTTGATACTAAAGAACAGTAGTTCAATCGTAGTTTCAAATTGATACGGGGAATAATTAAAAAAAACAACAGATGTCTTAACCAAATGAGTCATATCTACGACTGTGTTGAAGAATTCCTGCAGTCTCTGTGCATATTAAATTGTTTCTTTTCATTTGATTGACGCAATAAGACAATTGTCTATGTGAAACAGTACTCGACAATAGAAAAACAGGAAGCAAAACATGAACAAAAATGGAGAAGCGTTAAATATGAATATATTGTATTTAATGACAATGAATTCACCTTTATAACGATCTTTGTTTTCTCTGTAACACATTTTACCATATGAAATTCTCGTTATATTCATTCTTTTTACAAATCCAAACAATATTCTGCGAACTGTCTGTTCCAAGATCAACGAAAACAGAAACGAGCAATGTTCCTGCAATTACTTTGATCCAGAGACATAATGAAAATTACAGACATCAAAATAAAAGAACAGCAATCCAAACAAAAGCAGGCTTTATCATAAACCAACCAAATAAGACGTTATTATAGTGTTTAAATACCAGTGAAATTTTATTAATTATTTTTAAAATATTATTTTTTAATAATGTACGTTTCTTTTTATAAGGTTCTTTGTTCAGCGGTTGAACTCTGCGCACATATTAGCTTTTGTAAATTAGATGTTATTCAAAAGTTTTGGAATTTGACCGTGAAAAATTATTTTTTCTAAAGCCTAGGTTGTACTGTCTCTGAAGTACTCTTGCATCCAACGATCTTAGATTTTACAAGATTGATTTCTTTAAAGTAAAATTCCTTGTTAGGATTCGGTTCATGTGTACCGTTCAAACTTTCAGAAAATTCGGGCGTCATCTTTTACTCTGATATATAGCAGGGTTAAATTGGCGGATTTTGATCCGTCGTAAAAACACAATGGCGTACGAAATATAATACAGAAATCTTATATTTAAAAAATGAGAATTTATTCAACTAAATGTCATTTTCTTCCACTAACATCTTCTAAGAACATATTTCAGTGTGATGAACTTGTCGAAGTGATTTTTATAGGCTAGGCTTCCAGATATTTGAACCTTTTCTCGTTAAGAGTTTTGTTGAAATCAAGATAAGTAACAATACGAAGCTAGTTGAGTTGCATCTATGGGAAAGATGCTGCAGAGCGAAAAATGTCTTCCTCACTACAAGATTTCGTAAAGGACTGTCAAGGCTGGGCAGTAAGGATTGGACATGGTTCCAGCCCACTTTGATCTACAAAAATTTAAATGCAATTTCAATCGCTATCTACTGCCGTCTTGATTACTGTTTCCTCTTTCCGTTTATTATTAATGTTTCTGTTCCTAATTATTGCACACCCTGTAAAAAGAGATGGCACTTTGAACTTCCTTTTTTTAAGAACTTGCCCATCAATATGGCTATTTTTAAAAGTGAAAATCAGATGAAACAAAATTGAGTAAAATAGAGACTTGATATTTTATTTGTTTATTTTAATGTGGTCTTGCATATTGTTAGATGTTTCCTTTGGTGTTTGAGTCTCCTTGAATTATCATAACATCATATCTTTGCCATTGATTCTTTTTATTTAGTGATGATAGTTAACAAAATCTAATTGTGACATTCCCTGCTAGTAAGTACGTAAATAACACCAAGGGAATCCTCCAAATAATTAGCAAAACTTTCCTTGCATTGTGGTCAATTTTGTGTCGTCATTTAGCCTGTTCGCCTGCAAGGTATTGTCTACGTTCTTTTATATTCATATAAAATAACTACGTTTCCTCCTCAGGTTAGTAACTGACGAAAAAAAATTATTTTACAAAATGTCCAAAAATGATGAGGATGACTCTTTCTTTACGATTGGCTTCTTACAAATCATGGGGAACCCATTTTTCAAATTTAGGCACCATTCCAGATTGTTATGGAAGCCAGTGAACTGTGGGATGGCTTCAGTTTTTCGGCCAATTCTTCAACCGTACAAGCGTTTTTTTTTTGTTGTTGTTTTGGGGTTTTTTTTTGGGGGGGTTTTTTTTATCGAGGGCAAACAAAAACGGAAATCTAATCCTTTTCTAAATATTTCTTACATTCTTCAGCAATTTTTTTTTCAAGCTTAAAGAATCTTTTCTATTAAAAGCATGAATATTCTAGTTTTTTTCAGCATCATTATTGTTTTTTTTCTCTTTTTTTTTTCTAAGCTCACGCAGCATTATATGTCTTGTGTGCTCGGTAGACAGCTTCCTTTTAAAGAAGATTAAGTTCTTAGTTTCGTTATTTTTTTTTTTTTTTTTTCCTACTTTGACGAATCATTAGATGGTCAGCGTTCCGATCGTGAAAGTCGGATTCGAAACTCTCCAGTGCCGATTTGTGAAGGAAGTGACTTCGGCAGGGTAAGGCAGAAATAACAGTAATACATCTCACATAATGTAAGGCATTAGTGGTAATGGTATTTACATCTACCATTATGTTGCAGGCATTTCTGGGAGATATTTCTGCCGCATCTTGTATTAGCGTGCGGTACAGTTTATGAAATACTTGAAAGCCCTGTCAATACTTATGAGTGAAACTGTGTGGCCATAACTGTTGGGAAAACGTCGATGGTTGTTCTGGCGCGAAGTGACAAGTCATCGTGACGAAAAGCTTGAAACTACTGGCCAGTGTTCAAACTGCTGTTCACAACAGATTATAGACTCTCTCCCACAGAATGTAACTATGGTTCCCGCCCTTATTGAAGTATAAACCATACCAAAACTTCTCCATTTTTGTTAGTGTTTTGTTTTGGCTCTGAGATGTTGAAGAAACACAAATCAGTGATCGTTTGCGAGATATCTTAAAAGATGGGTGCACTGGAAAACCAGAACCTCACTTTTTTTTTTCATTACTGTGATGACGTAACATGGTTATAGCTACACAACCACAAATATAACAAGGAGTAGAATAATGAAGATACCGCGATCTGTTTTCGAGGCTGGTTTTCTTAACAGAGTAAGTGTTGTGTCGCGTTGTCCTACGATACGTGACCAGTAGTCAACTCTCGTCTTTTTCTTAGTTTTCTACACACTTTATTTCTCTTCTACTTATACAAATGGTTACAATCCTATTTATTAATCCACTACACCTCCCTGAACCGAAGACCTTTTACAGCTTTGTTTGTTCTCGAACTCCTACAACTTCTTTCATCCTCTCTCTTTTGAGGTTTATTTCCTGTTCTTTTTCATGGCGATCTTGGTCTCACTTCATCTTCTTCCGTGCTCCTGCTATCATCCATATGCTCGTCTTCTATTGCATTGTCCAGATCTGAAGAACTCATCCTTTCTTCTCTGTCAAGATCTTCTTTCATCACTACGTCTTCCTCTTCAGCTCTGGTTCTTAATTGGTCAGAATACGCAGTTAGGCTTTTTCCCTTCTTTGATATAATGTCCGTGTTATGTTCCCTTTGTACGATGATATTAGCTCTCTCAGGACTTACTACATTGTCTTTCTTATACCACATCCTTTAACTCATCGAATAAGAGGAAGGATAAAAGACGGAGAGTAAAATCAACATGGGGAAAACATCAATCGAAAGTTTAGGGAATTTAACAGAGAAATGACTAACTTTAACGCAGGTTCACAAAAGATACGAGGTTACAAATGGTATTCATGCTTTCCCACAAAGAAAAAGTCGTACAAAATTCAGTTTACGTGCGCAGTTCAAATTTCCTGAACATGTAGCTAGCGCCTAGTTTATAAATAAAAGAAATGAAAATATACGGAGTGCGATGGGTAAAATGCCTGTTTTTTGTCTTTGATTTTGTCGACTGCACAGTATAGTAGGGTCAGTTGGGTACCGTCTGTAAGGAAAAGACGCAATTCACTCTGCCAGAAATTTGGAAACTGCATACTGTACTGCTTATCATTCCCATCGGAAACTCCCATACGAACATTTCAGTGTGTTTGGGTGTCAATCTGAAGACAATGCAGAGAATTCAAAGAGAGTTGGATGAATCTAATAGTGATTACGAAGGCACGGCAGCTCGATAACTCACACTAATCGTTCTAATAAGAAAAGAATTCCCGAATTTGTTGGTAAGTGTCCCTCAAAATCATTTGATGAGTAAGGATGGCAGTCTCCTCAAAATCAAGTGACTTGATGAGGTAGTTTCTTTCTTACTCTTTTTTGTTACCCTGGGTTTCAATAGGATGGCAGTCTGGAAGACTTTATATTGTTTCTTTCTTACTCTGTCTGTTTCTTTCTTACTCTGTCTGTTTCTTTCTTACTCTGTCTGTTTCTTTCTTACTCTTTGTTTCTTTCTTACTCTTTGTTTCTTTCTTACTCTTTGTTTCTTTCTTACTCTTTGTTTCTTTCTTACTCTGTCTGTTTCTTTCTTACTCTGTTTGTTTCTTTCTTCCTCTTTGTTTCTTTCTTACTCTGTCTGTTTCTTTCTTTCTTACTCTTTGCTTTGTCTTTGCTTCTTCTTGCTTTGTCTTTGCTTCTAATTTTTTGTCTTATATGCGTGAAAAATGTAATGATCTAATTCCATAAAATAAGTACAAGAGAAAACAAAAAAAAAATTAAATATATTTAAAAGATGTTCATTTTATGTGCAGATCAAACAATATTAAATCATGAATCTGGAAAATTTAATGTCTTATTCTCATTTCTAACGTCTAATTTAGAAGCCCACCTTTTAATGTTTTCGCTCCCTTTTTGTAATATTACATAACGTGAAAGCAAATATATAAACTAAAATCTGTTTGTATTGACTCTAATAGTAATGAAAATCAGTAAACGTTTTCCTCAAAAAGGTGAAATGCTGTAAGAGTCTGCAAAATTTTAGAACTTCATTTCTCTTTGTAGACAATATATGCGTCCTTGAATCTACCGAGAAAAAAAAAAAATAGAGGTAGCGATTCATTAAGAAGATATTGCTTTCTTTTTTTTTTTATCTGAACAACCTTTTATTCCTTGTAAAGCAGAAAGGATAATAAACCGTTTGCATTTAACAAGAGAAACCCAGGGATTAGCCAAGCGATTGACTTGGCTTAAATTCTAATTTTAAACGCTGTGTAATGTCTAAGACGTCATCTTTGCTTTTTATCTTTCTTCATAGCGTTCCAGACATGTGTATGTCTCAAATCTGAAAAGTCATGTGCATTTGAGTTAGTGTTTATTTACACGGCTTGTCTGCTTTGGGATTTTCGTGTTTGCAAATGTGAAGCCGTTTGCGCTTGTCCGTTGTGAATTTTATGCTTGCAAATTGTGTATTTTTAAAGGCTACATAATAGACGATCGGGTCGATACGTTTAGACAAGTATGTCGTTGTGTCAGGAATCTCAAGAATATTCTGTACATCTCTCTACGTGCGTAAGCCACAGTATATCTACTTAATGGGAAAACAGAATGAATCTTGACTTTGTGACGGGTTCTCTTATAAAGCAGCATGATGTCCGTCTTGTAAAATATTTTCAGTCATGTGTATGTAAGCGTGTTTGTTTTTATGGTAAGTTAATATTCGCTGTTTTTAGTTGAATGTGTTTATATTCGCTCTGTGCATATTCACAAGAGACTTCGGAAAGTATTTTTTTAACTCTAGGACATTGATATACGTAAATATTTTCCAAAAACATATACACCCTCACAAGCTTAATTCATTCAAAAGAATGCTGATCTTGCAATCTATACGTATTAAGTTACGTAGTTTTTGTAAGTTTTTGTTGACAGGTATAGAGTGCAAGATTGTTCTTATAGACTATTTAGTTTAGTAATTATATGCTTAGATTCGTTTAGTACAGGGTATATTGAAGAAAATATTGTTCTGGTAATTTCGTTATTTACCAACACTGTAAATCAACATTAAAATTTTTAGCTTCAACTCGAATACAAAACACTTCTGCTAGTGGAGAAAATACAACCCTCTTGTGTGTGTGTGTGTGTGTGTAATACTGAACGTATATCGGCATTGAATGTGATCTCACGTAAAGCAGGCTACAAAAGTCACCAGTGACGTCACATGAACCGCAATGTTATTAACTACATTGAGGATGTTCTGAAAAAATAAGTAGACGTTGTAGAAAAGAGTGCACTTCAATGGGTGGTCTAAAGAGAGACATGAAAATTCATGATAATAACCACGAAGTAGCAGCAGCACACGCCATACGTTTTTCAACTGTAACGTTTTGTGATAAACAATGACAGTCCCTGGATGGCTTAAGAACAAGACATGAATAGGTTGATCAAGCGATGCCAATACTCGAGTACATGTTTGCGGCCATTATATATATATATATATATATATATATATATATATCCGTCTATATTGAAAGGAAAGAGGGCACAAAATCAAAAATAGAGCGTTGGAAAATATATACAGCGTAGATTTAAGAAACCTACACTTCATGGTGACTGTCAGTTTCAAGTCTGAAGCAATCTAAACACAAACATCGCTTGAGATGCGAAATTGAGAGGTACCATACAGTGCTGATTCCTATAGCGACACATGCATATACATAGAATATATATTATATTTAGTGAGGACACGTGTTTGAGTAGACATCCCTTTTTTAAACAACGAAATTAATGGCTACAGTTCTATAGATTTAGTCTTAATAGGGAAAATGTGCATCCCGAAAGAAATCGAGCCTACATCCTTTTCTTAATCGAGGAAATTGTTTTTTAGCCAAGCGTGCTTTACCATTAAGACCAGAGAAGCCATAGTAAACTTCAGTTGCCCTACAGAGGAAATGCACATCTCAGGTCTGTGTTTTTTTGCTTTTATTAATGTTCACCCAATAAAAGGCCCAAGAGCCACTCAAGGCAAAAGGTTACTGTGTGAAGTTGTATAAGCGTAAGAAAGGGTAAGATAACAGGAAATATAGACAACTAATTCTAGACTTGAAAATGCCATGATTTAATTGGTGAATAAAATTTCAGGGTTTTCGCCGAGACGTTAGGAGTATAGAGTTGAGGTAAACTTTAGAAAGAACCAGACGCCCAATCCTAAACAGAAAACGAGGGAGGAATCTCTATTCCTGTTCAAAAGCCTAGGGAGGAGTGTGAACCGGACGATAGGAAAACCTATCTACTCCTATTGTACAGATTATAAAAATTTTCGGCCTCAATCATTCAAGCCGAAAACTGTTATATATCATTAAAAAAAAAGAAATTAGAACACAAAAGAAAAAAAATCGCAGCTGTCAGTTTCACGTCGGATGAAGTAGCATGAAACTGACAGTTGCGCTCTTATTCTTTTGTGTCTTTCTCCCATAGAGCACTGTTTTTACACCGATAATACATCGTAGAAAGTTATTTGGTATCAAATATAACACTGCTCTGTTAATATTATCGTTTTACACACACACGCTCATACCATGATTTCGAGACTCACTTCCATAAGAACGTGCCTGACTGTGTAAGTCCGTGAGAAAAATTCTTGCTTTTCTTCAGGACATTAGCGATCATGACTCTCTACAACTTCCTGTCCTAGCTCTTAATTAATTCCCTCCTTTTGTTAGATCACCTCGACCTTGTTCCACAATCCATTTCCCAAGCAGATTCGGTAGATTATGCGTTTCTTTCCTATGCCTCCTTTGCCTTCAATCTGTCTTGTGAGCATCGAATTTTCCAAACCCCCTTTTCGCATTATGCTCCCTATTTTTTGCGTTTTTGTGAAAAAGAAAACGTTATTTTAATGGAATGAATCATTCCGGTGTGTAGAATGTTTATGCTTTTGAAAATAAAAACAAGCGTGATGTTTTTTGTATATATGCACGTATTTAATTTCTACTCCGAAAAAAAAAGTATTAAGATATATCGTTTCTGTATATACAGGGTGATGCATAAATGTCTGCTTCTACGAACTCGGAGCCTTTTAAAACGTTTTTTTTTTTTTTTTTTTTAGCTCGTTCTCTTCTGCATTTTTTTTTGTTTCTTTTTTTTTTTTTTTTTTTTGTAAATTTTAATTCCTTTTTTGACGAAAGTGTCATATCTCCTAAAGGTAATCCTGTCTGAGCCTTTTCTGAACATTTTTCACTAGCTTTCACCATCTTTTTTTTTTTTTTTTTTGCATTTGGTATTTGACAACGTCTGCGTTTTACCCTCATCTGTTACGATGCCTTTTATACACTTGAATTGACTCGTTAGTTACGACAGCCTGATGCTAAAACTGGCAATTACAAATACAGTGAAAATACATCTTTAAAAAAAAAAAAGAACAGAATTTTGAAAAAAAATCAGTAACAGTAATAGCTATGAAATGTGACTGCTTGGCAGTCTTAGCTGCAGGTAGAGGAAGGTGTTAAAGTGTATTGGGTCTAATTTGCATTCGGTAATCATAGTTTAGAAAACGAAAAGTTTAACAAAGAAATCCACAGAAGCACAGGAATGACGTAACTTTCTTTTCAGTAACTGAGCATGGTATTAAAGGATAAAAAATAGTAGAAATGGTATTAAAGGATAAAAAATAGTAGAAATGGTATTAAAGGATAAAAAATAGTAGAAATGGTATTAAAGGATAAAAAATAGTAGAAATGGTATTAAAGGATAAAAAATAGTAGAAATGGTATTAAAGGATAAAAAATAGTAGAAATGGTATTAAAGGATAAAAAATAGTAGAAATGGTATTAAAGGATAAAAAATAGTAGAAATGGTATTAAAGGATAAAAAATAGTAGAAACGAGTAAGAATGTCGGACAGCTTCGCAATGTCTAATTTTCTATATACTAGTGAATTCTTGACGGTCTCGTCACAAGAAGAATCTCGTAGCGATTGAAAATGTAGTTTTACTGAAGATTTTAAAGAATATCCTAGACAGAACATGCGACAAATAAGGAAGTTTTAAAGGAAATACAGTTTCTAACAGTTAATAGATTATATTTTGGGAAAATGTTATACAAGTGGTGTGGAGTTGAATGAGAAAATGAAAAAAAAAGAAAACAACACACACACACTACGCTTCATCCTTGAAAAATGCTCCCTCAGTCTCAATTATGTTTTTATTGATGGGTTCATATATATATATATATATATATATATATATATATATATATATACACTAGAAGGGAACGAAATACATACAAACGGTAGTTCTCTACCCGGAGAGATGCCGGTTCGATTCGTGTCGAAGAGCGCAAGTCTTTCTTTAATAAGATTTCTTGAAATTCCAAGCCGGTAGGTGAATATAAACAAATATACTGTTTAATATATAAACAGGGCGCCTACTAAAGTACAAGTATCCACTAATATTAACGTTTAATATATATATATAATTAATATAATATATATATATAATATAATAATTAATATATATATATATATATATATATATATAGCGGGATGTAACGAAATACAGACAAACGTCGGTTATAATTTTACATCAATGCTGAAAATGCAAGGATGCTTAACTTTGAATTTAAAATTTTTGCGTCCGATAAGTCTAGTCGATTTCTCTCCGTTTCTTGCCCCTTCTATTTTTACTTTATCACTGTGGATATATTTTTATCACTCATTGTAATATTAGCAGTTTTATTAAGAAACGTGGCATGCTCTTTGAACTTAGATGTAAATTTACTGTGGAAGATTTAGAAATTAGTGCACTTTCTAAGCATTTTCGCCTTAATAAAGTACTTTCTCTTAAAATAAAAACTGCAATAAATTGAGTATGTTTTGTGAAATATTTTGTGTGTTCATATAGTCTTTTATTTAAATTCCTATATATTTCGTTTGTGTATTTCCTTTGTCATTTTATTATATTTTACAAGCAAACTTGCTTCAAATTTTAGGTTGACATTGTTTTTTGTTTTATTAATAAAGCTGTTCTTATTGAAGTCGTAAGGAATTTTACATTCAGTTTAGATAAATTCTTTTCCGTTATAGTCGTTAATATCCTAGTATATGTTTAGTTTTATCAAGATTATTCAGACCACTCGGATCGCACTTGATCTCCATAGGCATATTATACCTTTTTGGAAACAGATTGATCCCGGAATTGAAAATATTCCCTTTATCTGATGCTTGAACATCCAGCATTGGGATTTGTTTCCGGATGAGAAGATCAAACTTTAAAATAGCTGAAAGAATTAGTGATTTCAAAAGATTCTTTTAAAATTTAGATTGTGTTTAAAGTAACACAAAAATTTTGAATTTATTAATTTTTTGTTTTGTTTTCAATTTCTTTTAAAATATCTCCAAAACTTTGAATTGAGGAAATCAATTTTATTTCTTCAAAATGCCAAGGAAAGAGTTTTAAAGTGAGAGGTTTCATTTTAAAATATCTCCAAAATTTTGAATTGAGGAAATCAATTTTATTTCTTCAAAATGCCAAGGAAACAGTTTTAAAGTGAGAGCTTTCATGGTGCGAAGTTTTGAAATTCCGCAGAGTTTGTGATTCGAAGTACTCAACTCAATTGAAGTTCCACAGAATTTGAGATTTGAGGCACTCAATTTTCGACCTGAATTGGAATTTTAGCCCAAATCGAACTTTCTGGCCAAATATGTCATATGACCGGAATTGGATTTATAGCCCGATTTAAAGTGAGGTTTTGAAGTTTCATGGATTGAATTGAGGAATTCAAAGTTATTTCTTCAAAATTATCAATGCTATTTTCTAAGCTGGACCAGGGCCCCCTTTATTTTTAGACTGGAGACCCAACTAACCCTACGCAGAAGCTACCTTAAAAGACCGCATGAAGTGCAGATTTTAAGCTAGTACATATATATCACATTATTAAATTGAGAGGTTTCGTGACATGAGGTTTTGAAGTTCCGCAGTTTGATGTATTGGGCTTTCGGCTCAAATCGGTCTTTCGGAATCGAACTTTTAGCACGAATCAGTGAGGTTTGAAGTTCCATAGAGTGAATTGAGGAATTCAAAGCTATTTCTTCAAAATTATCATTGCTGTTTTCTAAGTTGGGTCAGAAGTCTCTTGAGTTTTGGGCTAACTTAAAAGTCCGCCTGGATTGCGGCTTTTAAGCTATTATTAAATAATTAGGTTATTGTGGAAGTTTAAAAGTATTTACAATTTCATCATGTAAATATTGAGGCCTGGCAATTCTAAGTACTCTTAAATAGAACTCGATAGCTACCCGATAGACAAAGATATTATGGGGGTAGGTATAAAGGAGCTAGTCTTTAGCTAACGTTGTCCATAACTCTGGATTTCTTGTTCATTTTTAGTACAGCTCCGTTATTGCTCATGCCGTTTCCAATGTCTGTCATTGTACTATCCAGCCAAGGGATTGAACATATATGCCACTAAATCTACAAACCGAAGCTTTAATCTCCTAGGATAATCCTGAAACTAAAACTTAAATCTTTAAATATTCTTATAGCCTGTTGCTACACTGCTTGACCTCCTTCACCGCTTTTTGTTTTTACTACGCCTGCTCAAGCCTTGCCGGGAAGCATGGTTCTCTTAGTTATCGTTTCTCGTCATTTCTTTATTAATGACTTCCTTATGCTATTCATATTATGCTAGGACTATTAAGGAGATTATATTTACTTAATCTTAAAAATGACAATAAAAGAACAGCTTTCAGGAAGACAGAAAATGGCGATTGGTGTTGCATTTAAATTTTTGAAAATCGTAGTTGACAGAAAAGCAAACAGCCTGAGAGTATCACAGGAGTTAAGCTTGAAAGAAGAAACTATTAAAATATGACTTACGTATTTTAATTCAACACGTATGGTCATTTACTTTAAAATATCTAATTAAAATATTCTAATTTATTGCCACCACTTCTATGGTCACCTGCGTATGTAAAAATGAGAACTCTACTTTCTATAGTCAGGGCTTTAACCAAGAAGATATATCCAACCTTGATTCCATTCACCCCGAATCAACGACAGATGCAAGAAAGCAATCAGCAAGGATGATGAGACGCAGAAGGCGGTTTAAATCATTTTGAATCAGTCTTCAAGTAATTCAAGCATAAGAACTCGCATTAGTTATAGTTCCTGGAAGTAATAGTTGTCAGCGTTACTGACATGACTTGATCATCAAACCCAAGAGATAAATATCTTAGCATCAAAGTAACCTCTCCTCCGGGCATCCCACGCCTCATTCCTCTTACTACTGATCACTTATGTTCTCTTCGTTCGCTGCCTTTGGTTACAAGCAGAAGTAAATGTGGACGATATTAGTGTCTAAGAGCTGGTGATAATACAATGGGTCGACCGATAAACAGTGTTTCTTGTCATTTCTATGCTATTTCTGCTTCGCTTATGTATCGCTCAGTTATGTCTTTCAAGGTCTGTCTCTATAGACACTAAATCCTCTTTATCTTTTACTCTTTTTACCTGATCGATCCTCCTGATCAGAATTATTGCTTACAGTGTTTCGACATCTTAATATAGCTTAATGTCGAGACATATTACTGAAGCTGTTTACATTTGAGTCTTTACAAGAGTTCGGTTGATGGAGGCTGTAAGGTCATGAATGGCTTTTAAAGAAATATGCTTAGTTTCACACCAGATGATTAAAGACCTTAATCTACTCAATACCTCTTGAACTCTTTTTGTCTGTTGACTCCTTCATAGGTCCTTTACCAATATCAGTTATCTGTTGTTGGCAAGTAGATAATGGTTAGCTCCCTTGATCGATTTAGAAGGGAAATCTTTCGACTATATCGACGTGCCATATCTTTTTTCGTAACTAGTCATCACGCCGAGCGAACATGTCTAGACATGCTGAACTACAGATTAAGAAAATATGATTGTTGTTTTCTCTTTGCTTTCTTTGAAGGGAACAGTCGCTACATTATTCACTCGAACTGTAGGAACGTTGTCTCTCTTTCCTTTGTTCCGGTCTATATGTCAGTATAATTACATTGTATGGTCAGCTATCGTAATGAACTTTTATACTAAACAAATTTACCTCTTTGTAAATAACCTTTTCTTTCCAGTGTCGCTATACTGCCTTTACTTTATTCTAGTGGAAATAATAATACATGTGTCGGCATCTGTTCAGTAGTGTAACAGTTGTAACTTATATATAACCCAGTACCCAAGAGGCTATATTAAAGTAATTATAGATTCAAGAAAAGGTTGAAATTGTTAAAAAAAATACCAGTGATAGAATCGGTTCCAATACTGATACATGAATATTGCGAAAGATATCGCCATATTCTTCTTCACAACCGATAGATAGCTCTGATATTATTATTATTCATTTGCATGTATAAAGTGCTTGGTGTTCATTGCTGAAAAGTATGTAACACCAAGTGTTTTAAAATCTCCAGCACCCTTCTCAGCATCATCGCAGACCCCCAGCAACGCTATGATCTTTATAGTTTCCGACCTTTCTCAGAAAAGTTACTTATCTAAACTAGTCTATTTTGTACGGTTCCACTTGCGTCTCCTAACCACGACTGTTACCTTTATGAAACTGTTTTCTCGGATCTGTGATTAAAAATAGCGTCAAACGAATGAACCTTATAAATCTTAAAGAAGACTTCATCAGATCTCATAGGCTGGCGCTACAGAATCACAAATATTTTTTACCAAATAATATAAACAGCATCACTTGAAGACTTCCAACACCTAAAATGGATAGCGCATGCAACTCAGAGACAAAATAATGCTATAATCACTATGTTGACTTTCTACTACCTTAAGCAAAAGTTTAGAAAGGAAATTCTCATGAGTACTAGAAAGGGGCGATAACTCTTGACTTGAGTTAACTTATTTTCTTGAAAAAATGTTTTAAGAGATTTATTTTTATAAATTTCAACCGACAGTAATACTTGACTGTTCGGTCATTGAATGTCGAACGTTTCCTGTATGAAAATAGCTATTCTCACCATTACAATTACCAACAGCTCTGAGGCAAGGTTCTGATATTTATCAAAATTTTCACAATCGCATCAATGATCTAGCAATTTCTCTTAATTTGTTTTTATTTTTCACCATAAGCAGACCGTGTCTTTTGCTTGGATGCCGTGGTTAGTCTGGCTGTCAAAATTGCAAAATATTTTGAGGTTTTCTTTTCCAGAAGAGTATCCCGTTTAGACTGGCACTGCGTGTCTACATTGTCGTACTCGATCTCCTGGCAGAGTTCCTAATTCATAACTATCGATACTTAGGGCACTTTGATGTGGTGTAATGGTTAACAAGCTTATCTCGCTAGAAAAATTACGACTGAGTAGTTTGTTCGATCTTCACTGGGTGTCCCATACCTTCGGCCTTGTGCCACATCTAAGCTACGTTTAGAAAATAACCATAGCTATCACTACTCTGCCGTTCCCATTGCTGTATTTAATGATGTGGAATTGTCTCTCGTTTCAGATGTCCTCTGCATAATGTCCATGTGTTCTCTTCTGTGATATTATCTTGTTAATACATTATTAACTTTAACTTTATTTGTCATTGAACGTTTGACATCTCTGAGAAAAGTGTGGTTGATTATTTCTTTTAGGAAAACTCTAAAATTAAGTTGTAAATTTTACGACTATGTATTCACATGACTAATTGTATAGCGTTCGCCTAAGATTTAGTTATACACCTGCAAAGATTACGATGACTTGATATACATCTAGTGAATCGGCGAGCCGAATTCAAGTTCTAAACGAGTCTGTTACTTACATTTTCACACTAATCTCTCTGGGGAAAAGGCATAAAACCCATTTTCTTTATTTCCTTCTACCACTAGTTATGGGTTAAATAGCAGTGTAGATTAAGTTGTCTAGACTTTGGTGACAATCAACCAACCGAGATTGATTGATTTGTTTGGGTTTTTTTTTACGGCTTATCAACCTTTTGCATGTTATTAAAAATTGTAAGAATTTTGGAGATGATAATGATTTACTTAAATAAATTCGACAAATTAGCTATATCTGAGTTGGATTCATGTCTTTCCCAAGAGTATTTCCGCTTAAGTGAATATAACGAACCCGACTGGAATTCGAACTCTTCTCTCTGATTTCCAGTTCTGTGTCGTTACTCACTGCACCACCTGCACATTCAAGCGGTCACCCATTTAGGTACTGACCAGGCTCGACGTTGCTTAATTTCGGTGATCGTACGAGAACCGATGTTTCAACGTGATTCGACCGTATGCTGACAACCAGAGGAAAGTCTACCCTGAATTGAAATTTGTACAGCGGGGCGTGAGGCATTGCTCTGTTATTTCCTAGAATAGGTCATTTTATGGATTAATCTTTGCGGATGGTACTTTGTAATGCAGTACAATCTTTAGCCTATTATTTGGGAAAAGGATAGGCACTGCCAGAGTGTTCTCATTGTCGTGAGATATGCCATGAAAGACGATTATTCAACATGGCATCCCAACGATCTCATAGGTGATAGATTGCACTAGAACTATATATATATATTTTAATTATTTTTTTTTAGTCTCCACTCTGAAGCCGCTTCCTTTCAGACACAACATTACAAACCTCTTGCTATTCTACCGCTATTTCCATGTCTTACATTCAGATGACCGGAATACTTTAGCGACACCAGTTCAGACCTTTAGAGCTAGGACACGCCAGATTACGCAGTGCCGGATAGGCATAGTAGCAAAATACGTTGCAAGTGCTACGAATACTGCATTTTCGAAGGGCCGTATTAAATACTTTTTGCTTTTATTTTTTATTTTTATTTATTTATTTTTTTTATAGTAAGGTTCACCTGTACATGGTCAGGGGGCAACTTGAGGTTGGGTTACGTTAAGAAACAATTTTTATGGTTGGGAGGGGGAAACTGTTAACCCAAGATTTGAAACGGTTAAGTTTGGGGTGATCGGAAAAATATCCTCGAGGAAGTCGGTTCCACAGAGTGGTTCTCGAGAAGAAGCTGTTCGAACGGAACTTACTTCTCAACGATGGAATACAAAGAGAATGTGTGTAATTTGCTACTATGTAAATGACATGGCGTGCCCTTGCCGTAAAGGTTTGAACTGACGGAACCAAGGAATGTAGTTCGGCCGAGCACTTTCCGTGGAAGTAGCGACAGAGCAGCAAGAGGCATGCTATATCCCGCCTGTGAGAGAGACTGGACGGTGGAGAAAACATCGTCATCCACAAGACGCTTTTGGGCTCTGTCAAGACTTGAGAAACGCCTGAGCAGCTCCCATCCAAATTGACAATAGTACTCCATTTTGGGCCTGATCTTACTCTTGTAAATGTTATGGATAGTATGAGGAGTCAGGTACTTAGAGCCGACCATTTTACCTGCACCTGTTGCAATGGATTGGATGTTCGAGTTCCACTTGAGGTCAGGTGGGAGTTTAAGGCCGAATAATCTTTCAAGGCACGGTGCATTCCTGAGGGGATATCTGTTCATCGTGTTCGAGATCCGATCAGCGATGATGGACTGTAACTAGAAGCTGTTAGATGAAAACTCTATCTCACAATCCGGCAATGTCTATA
This sequence comes from Acanthosepion pharaonis, assembly GCA_903632075.3. Lineage (NCBI taxonomy): Eukaryota > Metazoa > Mollusca > Cephalopoda > Sepiida > Sepiidae > Acanthosepion > Acanthosepion pharaonis. Next base: position 2,239,881 of record CAHIKZ030001669.1, on the reverse strand, counting down.
GAATTCTCTGCATCATTAATTATTCATCATTTCAAGTAACGTTAAATCGTTAAATCTTTTCAAATATTACGTTAGAATCATTTACCTCGTATTATTCTGGTTTGGTTAACATGTTGATAGAAGTTAAATATTTACTTGATGTACAAGTTCTTTCACTAGGCTAGTAAATGCTTTCATTTCCTATAATAATAATATGATAATACATACCGTAATTTCTCAAAAATAATCAGTTATGTGCCATGCATGATACACACTTAGGCGATCATGTACCTTTCGATACATGACTAACGAGGCAGAATTTCTAGTAGCCGCAGTAGGCTGCCATTTGTTTCTGCAGTAGACCAGTTGCCATCCAAGAAGAGGGTTCATACCTTTCCCAAGGGTATTAGCACGTAAGTGAATGTAATGAATTCGACTGGAATTCGAACTCGGCTCTCCGATTCATCAATCTGAGCCGGTATCCATGCCTCCTATACGCACCCATAAATGATACTCACCACAACAAATGATTCAAAAATGAAGAAATCTATCTATCCCTATATATAATACGTATCTATAAATTTTGTCAAAAAATAATAATTACGAAGACATTTTGTCGACCTTGACATTAAGAATAAAATTGACACTAAGCGGCTAAGTTATTGTAAAATGGATTCAGGAATCTTGGGATTCCGTCAGTGGGGATGTTATAAAGAGGAGTTTCAAGAAATGTTGTCTCACAACAGCCATGGATGGCTCTGAAGATATGACATCCTTTGACAAGAGAATGATGAGGCCGAAGATAATATTATGAATGATAATTTGTTTAATGATAATTTAGATATTGATTCTATAATAGAAAGTGATGATGATAATGAAAATTAAAATTTCAATGAATTGTTTACTTTATATCCTCTTTTCTTTTAAATTGGCCTTTTTATTTTCTCGCCAAATAAAAAATGCGGTTACTGATAAACATAAATTTATTGGCAAAAAATATTAAAATTATTATTATTGGATTTAAAATGAAAATTGGGATATCATTCTTATTTTAAAACAAGAAGTACGTATTTATTATTATAAATCAATAATGAAAAAAATATTTTGTTTAAACCTATTTATAATACGCACCCTCTACTATAGCCTGTAATTTACAGTAAAAAATGCGTATTATTTTCGAAAAATTAAGGTAATATTTATTATTTAATATTTATGTGTATTTTTCAAAAAGGACCCCTTATATCAACTGCTACAACATTTTCTCGAGAACTGCTTCTTTGTAGAACAGGCTCCCGCGTGGGTACTTCCCTAAACATTACAATCTTAATATCTTCAAGTTAAGAGTTAATCTTTATCTGTCCTCCTTATCCTAAGAAACTTTACTTCCTACCAGCTCCTCTTTAATTCATATCAAACACTTCATTCATGATTACAATTTCGAGCGTAATCTTCTACCTTGAGCGGCTCTTAGGTGAATTCTAGAATAAAAAAACTACCTTCTGAAGTGTCGTATCGGCCCTCAGTAGTCAATATCGATTACTTTGTAATTTCCGAACCTATGAGAGTAGTTTTAATTGCAAAATCGAATTAAACCATTTTTAATCCATTGCTAGGTCAGCTGCTAAGAAAGTTGGTTCGGTGTCTGTGGCGAATAAAAAGAAAACAGCAACCAGCGAGTAAATTCAAGCTTTCCCAACTGGTATTCCAACCTCGAGTCGTTCCTTCTTGAGTTCTGTCTCAAAATCGCACTAACAGACTTTTCTAGCCGCCAACCGTGAACGTCACTCAAAGCACGCCGCACTGGGAAAAATTAGTTGCTTTTATATTTGTCCATATACCCATAATCCCTTGCATCTTAATGCGATCCCATAATTCATTGCGCCCCTGTCCCATAATTCATTGCATCTTTATTGCATAAAAATGCAATGCAAGTCCACCCTCATTCTTTTACGTTACGGCAGAGCGGTAAGTGCTTTTTTTCTCCCTCATTTCAACTGCAGTAGCTTTACATGCTAAGCAAATACGGGCTCTTTTTTGGTGGGGACAAGGCAAGTCGCAACCAGCTGTGCTCGTCCCAGGTTCTGTCCCATCACGTCTGCCACAGTGTCGTGCGAGACAATTTTTCTCTCCAGAATTTCTTACATATCTATACGTCTACCATTCATCCATGCGAAGAATCTATCTTGCGTATCTATACGTCTACCATTCATCCATGCGAAGAATCTATCTTGCGTATCTATACGTCTACCATTCATCCATGCGAAGAATCTATCTTGCGTATCTATACGTCTACCATTCATCCATGCGAAGAATCTATCTTGCGTATCTATACGTCTACCATTCATCCATGCGAAGAATCTATCTTGCGTATCTATACGTCTACCATTCATCCACGCGAAGAATCTATCTTGCGTATCTATACGTCTACCATTCATCCACGCGAAGAATCTATCTTGCGTATCTATACGTCTACCATTCATCCACGCGAAGAATCTATCTTGCGTATCTATACGTCTACCATTCATCCACGCGAAGAATCTATCTTGCGTATCTATACGTCTACCATTCATCCACGCGAAGAATCTATCTTGCGTATCTATACGTCTACCATTCATCCACGCGAAGAATCTATCTTGCGTATCTATACGTCTACCATTCATCCACGCGAAGAATCTATCTTGCGTATCTATACGTCTACCATTCGTTCATAAACAGAATATTGAATCCAAAGAAGGATCAGCAATATTATTGGTCCTGATCTGATGGCTCGGCTTCAGTCACGTTCCCACCGACTTAAGGTTTCTATAAATACTTTCATGGCAATTGTGCGGATGAGCTCTCCGCTACAGTACCTAGACTTTAAAAAAAAATTAAGCGAAATACTAGACTGGGGTTGAAATCTCATCAATTTATAGTTGAGCTGGCTAGATGTTACCGTAAATTCTATGCTAACAGTTTCTTTTCTCGCTTGTGGGATTCCCTTCCGACTGTTTTCCGGTCAAATTTAATCTGCAAAAATTTAAATGTAATGTCAATCGCTATCTACACTCTTCCTGGTTACTCATTTCCTCTTCCCGCTCATTATTATTGTTTCTTTCACACCCTGCCACTCCTTATGGTCATAGTGGCTTTACTGCCTTGCTGTAGGGTGATAACGATTAAAAAAAGAACGTAGATTATCTGACAAGTGCTTATCAGTAATAATTAATAATTGCGACAGTGCTTAGTTTTCGTTTTTTGTGTTTTTCTTTTTTTCTTTCTTTCTTTTTTTTATTTAGAAAAATCACTAAACAAATAAATATCGTCGTGTAGGCTAGCTTCGATCTTATTCTCTTGAATGATGTCTAACGTTAAAATATCGATGGGGTAATGTAACTCACACCCTGATGATGCCAGAATAGTCCTTACACTCGATGTGAAGTCCGAGAAGCAAGGTGCAGGTTTGGTCTGATGTGTACTCCTCGCCGCCGATCCACGAAATCGGCCCAGCTACGCTTAGGTTGCAAGCGTGGGAAAGAACAGTATTACATGCAAATATATAAGCCGCACCCCCCACTTCCAAGAAGTGAAATGAGCAGTCTCTGTCAGACATCATACACTGCACACAAGAATGTAAGCTCCACATGCTCACAGCTACTGTCAGTATATTTGTGTAGATATTTTCCTATCCTCAGCTTTCTCTACAGTCTCCTGCGAAAGTCAAATTTAAAGAAAGGGGTACTGAACTGCTACCTAATATCGGTCCTCTTATATGGCAGTGAATGCTGGACTATCTCATCACAGAGAAATAAGAGACTTCAGGTAATAGAATTGTGGTTCTACAGAAGGATACCGAGAATACTTTGGGCTGAACATGTGAGCAATGATGAAGTTTTAGAGAAAATGATAACAAAAAGGACATTTATAAGTAGCGTCAGAAATAGTGAAATTTTTAGGGTACATAATGAGGAAAGAGGGTTTGGGAACTTTGACACACAAAGGACATATTGAAAGCAAGAGAGACTAAGAGCAGTGAATAGCCTACCTAACATGCTTATGTAAATGGTTGGCAGAACAGAGATCAGGAGAGATAGCAAAAATACAAACCTATAATAAAGGCTACAAAGAATAGGAATTTGTGGAAAACCATGATCGTCTACTTCCTGAAAGAACACTGCACATAGAAGAAGATAGATATTTTTTACTTGTTTATTTTTTATTACAAGTCTGGATGATCTGTATTTATTTTCCACTAAAGTTTGTTTCTTTTACGCTCATATAAAACAGAATCAAAATAGTTTTCATTATTCTTTGTAAATTATTGTTTCAACTCAATCGTGTCTTCTCTACTCCTTTGGGTCAATCTTATGAATTCATTAATAAATTATTATTGATATTTATTGATCTTACCTTTGCTGGAGGTCAACAAGTAGGTTATGTATCCCTGATCAAACGGTCCAGTTAAATTATTCCCATTTGAAACAGTCATTTAAGAAATTAAAAAAATATCTCCTACCGATATGAAACTTAAATCAAAATTCTTACCATATTTAGAAGTCTTGCAATTGTAATCTCACTGCATTTGATTCGATGTCATATCACAATTTTTTTCTTATCAGATTTTGTGCAGATTATGAGGGTGGCTATCAATGCTATATTATTATCATCGTCGTCGCTATTATTGTAATTAGATAGAAATAGCACTTCTTGAGAAGCACATGTACTTCCATAACTTGATTTCATTGAATGAAACCCTCAAGTGATTTACATTATTTTATGTGTGTTATTTTGTTGAAGTTAATATGCGCCAGGGTTGGATTCGAAAAATAGTCCTAAATTTATTTCGGAAGTTTAGAAATTATATCCAGCTTTTTGTTTTAATTCTTATATATTTCATTTTTGTAGCCATCTTCGCCGCTAGGTATATCGAAAATTTACCTTCCAGTCGCAAATATAAAACAAAAAGAAAGGCAATGTCATTAATGTGTAATTTGACGTCCACTTTTTTTCATCGAACGAATGAAAAATGTTGTAGGGGAGTTGACAGCACCATGGAAAGGGAAGAAACAAGGCGTAAAAACATCGATAATTTTTAACACGCCAATTTAATCTCAATTGAAATAATAATGATAATAATATAGGGGGCGTTTTAATGGTGGTATAAGAAAAAAAAATGGCCACCAAAATATCAATAAAGATGTCTTCGTTAGGATTACTCAGAAACATGTAGTAGAAATGAATTATCATATAGAGAAAAAAAATCATAGTCCAGATAAAAAAAAGATAATAGCAATAATCCACATCCAAGATTTTGCTCGTATGTAAATGTACCTAAACTTGATGACTCTCAAGATGTAACGTTATTTATATGTATTAACTAAACGCTTATTTATATATGCTTTCACTGGTCGCGTTATAAAGTTTATCTTCTAGCACTAGATTAGTCGCCTTTTTGCCTCAAGAATTAATAAATTTATTTTAATCATAGCTTTTTATTAATTAAAACGTTAATATAGAGGAATCTTCGTATTTGAAATAGACGCCCCATTTTTATTTATTAAACAGTGTCTATTACGTCTATCTTTGAGTGTTTAGAAATTGTTTTATTTTCGTTTCGAATAGGAAACTGAGCGGATATGAGCTCTCGAGAAAAATAATTTCAGCAGAGTTGGTGTGCTTCCTTACAAAAAGATTAAATATTGCATAAAAGTTCAGTACTCCTTTCCCGATTCCCTCCAGTGATTAAATGGGAACCAAGGTTTTCGTCATTTTAATAGGAAAACCTTCTGGCAACACCTGATGATGAAAATTGAGTGTCTTATATGTTTTAAATACACTATGACTATGTTTGGAATTGTAGTCAAAATTGTATTATTGATATGGTTTATGACAACGAATAAGGATATAGAATAATCCCATGTTGCTAATAAGGATGAATATTACAGCAGAATTGATTATGCTCAGAACTTAGGAGATTGCTAAATCATTAACCAGGGCTAAAATAATTAATTCAAGCTGTAAATACCCCCATAACTTGATTTTATTGAATGAAGCCTCCAACAGATTTACATTATTTTATGTTTTATTTTGTTGAAGTTAATACGTACCGTGGTTGGATTCGAAAAATAAACCTAAGTATTTTTGTTTTAATTCTTATATTCCTTTTCTTTCGGTGCCATGCCATTTCAGGCTCTCCACAGCTTCCTTTTTCTACTGAAATATTCTCAAAATGTTCATGAAGATGGCAGATAGTATACTGGATATCGACTCGGAAAATGAAATCGGAAGGCCGAGTTCATGTTCCGTCCTTGTCTGTGAACATTTCGCACTAATGCTCTTGAGAAAGGCGGGACACTTTATGTTTCTTTTTCCAAGCTCTTGATTATATAATAGGGTTGATTTGGTTCTCTAACATTTGACCGTAGCCATTCTAGGAGAAGGACAACTTTGAATTCAAAACCGTGGAATAGGCAGAGGAAACCACTTCACTCTCTTGGGCAGGGTTAGAAGTCGTGGAATTTCACGGATAATATAGAAAAGAAATCTGTGAAGCGCTATGACCCGCGATGTTCGTAAGGGATATGGCGTTTTTTTTAAAAAAAAAACTTGCCAAAAATTAGTTAAGGGGGTTCTCAGTTAATTTCCATACAGTTTCGAATTGAACTTTGTCCTTCCTAAAGGGTTGCAAACGAAAGGTACAGAATCCAGTATAACACCTATCTATAGTAGATTGATTTATGGCCTTTTTTTAAGACTACTAACAGGAAGTTAATACAGACTATCTCAGCCAGTATTTGAACTCTACGAACCAATTCTATTTTTCTGTGTTCATAACCATTAGTCCATTTGCGCCTCTTCTGTGTTAATACATAATAAAAAATAACCACTACGATAATTCTACAAGTTATTTTCAAGGAGACGTTAGTGATAAAGATGACAGGGTTTTTTTTTTAATATTAATAATCACCAGAACAAAAACAAGAAAGATGAGAATAGCAAAATCCATGGAAAAGAAAGAAAATAATATCTGACAATTATAATTATGCGTGCTTTAACTTCACAAAGATAATCATTCCCTGGGGTTTACAACAAACGACTTGATCAAAGAACAGTCATTAGAATATCCTCTTGTACAGCAGGCGACTGCATGACCACTAGCTTTGCCCACCTGAATTTTAAACACTTCCAAATTAAATGATTTCGCAAATTAATTAATGTCGATTCAATCATTTGTTATTTAATTTATTGTAATTCAAGCGAGAGGTCCCTCGGTGAAAGATCTTGAAATCAAGCTTCTTGCCTTTCATTCTTCCTTTAGATTCATTTGTATTTTTAACAATAACATATCTTTTAAATGTTGACTGAATCCCTGTTTCAAAGTAGATATTTCAACTTGTAAATCAGGAATAACATTCTTTGCCTCTGTGAAACCCAGTGGTGTTGAATAGGGCATAATAACAGTAGATACTTCCAAGCATATTTTTCAAATCTGGCACCTTTTTAATATTTATTTATTTAAATCTTCAGTTTCCATGTACGTTAAAATTGAATCCTATTTATATATTTACTTATTAGATTTTATCTCATGACCTTGGAAAAATTTCCAGCTCTCATTAATTTATCCGACCAACCTCCCAGTGTTTTGAACTCTGTGCTCAGTTTCCTGTGGCGATGCGTTGGTGGCCGCTGGCATCGGGAAGGAAGCAAAACAAACCGTGACGTCATATTCTCCTTGCTGACGCTGGAAGTTCCTGTGGAGTTTCAGCTTTTTCATGTCACGAGTCACAATCCCAGATATATTAGGGCGTTCGAAAAGTAATTACGTATTTCATCACTAATATGAGTCAACCAACCAAGGCAGAGCCAAATCTGTATGTTAGAAAAATAAGAATAGCTCATTGCCTGTTCGATCTTATAGTATGTCGTTAAAGTGCATTTTAAAGTTCCTCTTGAGACTTTGAGAACTGAACAGAATATCTGGAGAATCAATTCCTTTAATCAAGATTACCAGACATTCGTTTTTTTTTTTTTTTTTTTTTTTTTTTTGGGGGGGTGCGTAGCTACGTTGAAGGTGGTGAAAGGACTCTGGTTATCGTAAAATGAGAAACTCGTGTCAACATCAAAACCAGAACACCAGCTACAGATGCCCTTGCTATCTGTCTGGGTAGTGAATATAAATTGTCAGCAGCCTGATCCGATAAAGCAAGCATTACGCCAAAAGTATACTACTTTGAAAAGAGTTATTATCCAACATGTCAATGCAAGAACACACACGGCAAAACATTCCCCCACTATAAAATAAGGTACTTAGTCCGGGGTACTCTTTGCACATCTTACATACTCAGAGAATCTAGCAGCTACAGATTTTCATTTGTTTCGATCCCTAAAACATTTCGTTCGTGACAAAACATTCAGAAATAACTGTCTATATTTCTGAAATGAGGTATTATGTACACTATTTACATTATTCGTACTATTGTCCTCATCTTTGTCACCATATTTATTACAACGTTTCGGCCGTTGTACGCTCCGGCCTTCTTCAGGCGTGTTGTAGAGTAGTTTCACAGTGGAGGCTTGTATTTCACTAAGTCGGTCCTAAAAAAAAGTTCGACGTACAAAACGTTAGGAACTTGAAATAATAGTTAATGACGCAGCAATCGTGGTGGTTGATACTTTAATGTCCGACATCGACTGACTCACCAACTCATTGAGCCCCCCTGGCGACTGCTACTACTACTAATTATTATATGTGGGAGAGTCTATTAACAATAGAATAGGTATGTTCCGGTATAACAAGGTGGTTGGTAAAAACATGCAATGATAACAGCAAAAATTGCAATATGAGCACGTGTAAAAAATGGTTGCTGAAGACATTAGGTTTATAATTCCCAGAAATTTATACACAGATGACCACAAGATAAAGGCGCCAGTTAGATCCAGTGACCGGACAGTGAGTTCAATACCCGGTTAATTTGGAGAGGGGAATTAACTGGGGATAACTGATAACTGACATCCATTAAACATGGCACGTGGAATTAAAACAGTCTACCCCAGTGAGCGAATTAAAGGGTTCAGTTCGACATTCCAACCACCTGAAGAAGGCCTGAGCGTACAACGACCGAAACGTTGTAATAAATATAGCGACAAAGATGAGGACAATAGTCCGAATAATGTAAATATTATTCAGAAATAAATATGTTGAAGTTTTCCAAAGATTTTTTGGAGTGAACACAGTTTTCTTTAATCGTAAAACCGAAAATTTGCTTTCTCGTTGGATTACACTCATTAAAAATAATAACGATGTAGAATTTTCTTTTAAATTACATCAGAATATACTCATAAAACCAATTTCCATAAGTGTGTGTGTGTGTGTGTGTTGGTGGTGCTGTTACTACTCTAGCATGTTCAATTTTCACTGGTTGCCGCACATGTTTAGCCGGACTAAACTTAGTAAATACTGGCAAGCATCAAATAAATGAACATCTTTTGACGTTATTCAATGTCTTAAAACTTTAAACGTGCCTTGAATATACGACGTAAAAACAACAAAAATTTCGTACATTATTTTGTTGTAAATTTTTTATTATTATTATTATTTTGCAGAGAATGATTTCGTTCCACCTCCTCTTCATTCTGCCACATCAGACGATTAAGTTCCATTTTAAGGAAGTAACAACTTTCTAAAAGCCGTGTATTTCACGGTTTCGTCCTCCATTCACGTTAATGGTTCCTGGTTCATTCTTTTACCAACTGAAGATTACACTAACGCATGAAACTGGCAGTTGTGGAAAGGTAAGCGAGCAAATATATTTACTTTTATATTCGAAGCGCTGTAATTCACACTTTGCATTGATCACTTTTAGTATGGTTTTACGCCATGAGCACATTATATATATATATATATATATATCCCAGCGTGCGGCACCTTTGGAAAGTGCCTGAAAACCATACCACGGTTTGACCCAAGCTTTGTGAGTGAAACTGGGTAGACGGAACCCTTGGCAGCCGTTGATAGCTGTGCTTGCACGAAGCCACAAGTCATCGTGACCGAAAGTTTGAGTGTGCTGGCTTTGCTCAGATTGTTGATCACGCTAGATAACACGCTATCTCCCAGAAACTGTAACTAAGGTCTGTTCAGCATAGTTGCAGTATAAACCACAGGTTGGCTCTGTGGGTGTTGAACAAACACAAACGTGCCTGAGCGAGCGTCTGCAATAGATTGGATACCGCCCTAATAATGGGTATCCTCGAATACAATTGACCAGGTGTATGTATATGTATGTGTGTATGTATATATATATATATATATATAATGTGTGTGTGTGTGTGTGTGTATATATATATATATATGTATAGTGGGGAAAACAAAGATTCGTGCACATACATATTTTTAATTTATTGTATTTCTAACTAATGAATAAACATACTTTTCATAAAATTAACTGTACTCAGATGCGTAGAAAACAGGAAAATTGATTTAATAGAAATAAATTCTATTTATCTATTTTAATGGGTGAAAATAGTATTCGTACAATACAAAAAATAATACACATTCTTCATTTAAAACTTTGTAGAATAGCCATTATTCACTTCTACAGCATTCAAACTCTTGTTCTCAATAAATGATTTGCAATTTTTAGTTGGTATTTTCTTCCATTCTTCTTAGCAAATGTTCTTCAGATCCGGGATGTTTGTTGGAGCTCTCGATTGGATTTGAATTTTCAAATAACGCCACAGATTCTCGATTGGATTGAGTTGGCCATTTCAGGATGTCGACATTATTTTCAGCAAGCCATTTCTTCGTGCTTAAGCTCATTATTTTGTTGGAAGATCCAATCAGGAGGACCTTCAAGATTTTCAACAGAAATCATTAAATTTGTTTGCAAAATATATTGATATGATGCAGCATTCACTCTACCATCTATTATTGATATGTTGCCAGTAACCTTTGCAGAAAAACATACCCAAACATTGATGCTGCCATCACCAAATTTCACTGTTGGAATCGAGTTCTTTTATTTGAAGGCATCGCCATCTTTCCTCCAATTTCTAGAATTACGTCCAAACAACTCAATTTTGGTTTCGTCTGTCCATAATATTCTTTCCCAATACGATTTTTCTTTAACCTTATGTTCACGAATGAATATCAACCAGGCATCTCCGTGCCTTTTTAATAGCAGTGGAAGTTTCCGAGAGGAGCGTGACTTTAGATTGTTCCTGTGAATTTCATTGATTATTTTCCGTTTACTGAAACAGATTCCTGATGAAAGCAAATCATTCTGCAACTCTTGACGAGAAATTATTGGATTTTGTTTAATTTGATGCATTAATTTCCTCAAAGATCTTGAAGAAATCTTTCGTGGCACTCCTGTTCTTTTTTGGTTTTCAATAGTTTTGAGTTTTTATACCTTCAATGAATGAACTAATGGTATTAAATGGAATATTCAGGTTGTCTGAGATTTTTCTGTGATTTTCACTTCTTTCCAGAGCTTAACAAGCAGTTCTTTTGGTGATTTTGTCAATTATTTAACTGTTGCCATGATGAAAAACTTCTTACACGAATATCAATTACAGAATGTTCTGTTTGCATTTTTAGGCTAAAATAGATAGTGACAATATTATTAGAACATTCTAGAATATTCGACCTGAATAATCTAGTGTATTAAATCAATTTAAAAGTTTTAAAATTTGAAATTTGCATTGTACGAATACTTTTTCATCTATTAAAATGGATAAATGAGTTTTATTTCTATAAAATCATTTTTTTCTGTTTTCTATGCATATTTAGTTATTATGCATTTGTGTACAGTTGAAAGTATATTTATTCATTGGAAATACAATAAATTAAAAATTTGTATGTGTACGAATATTTGTTTCGACCTACTGTATATAATAAGTGGCCACTCTTTGTACGAGGATGCCTACCAAATGCAGATATAACTAAAATATATATATATGTAAAAAAAAAGGTCTATGAATAAAGGCAAAAGGAAAACTTAGCTGACGCACTTTGATAAAGTCTATTTCGGCTGAAATAAATTTTCCATTGGTTCTTATTCACACACACACACACACACACATATATATATATATATATATATATATATATATATATATATATAAGCCTTTTTAAATCCAAATAACCATCCACTACTACATTTTTGGTTTCCGTTCATCAGGATGGTTCAGTTATTGCCTATCATGCCAGTTTGTATTTTAAACAAATTGAAGTCACAGGCAATTTGCATAGGATTTTTTTTCCTTTTATAACTGGAGAGCATTGCATTTTACATTTTAATGTCTCTTCAACCTAGCCTCCGTTATGTAAGTGGAAGTTTTATTTTGTTTGCTCTTAGCCATTATTTCTTATCTTTTATTTAGCAACTTCTTATAATCTTTGGACATTCTAAATGCTATTTTTACTTCCAAACACTTGGTCCTGTTCATTGTGTGCTTATGGCTTGTTTTATTTAATTATAATCCATTCTATCAGAGTATTTTTGTTTCTTAGAAACATCATATATAACTGGACAATGCAGTGTTGTCCTTATACGTGGGTGTCGCCATTGATAAATCTTACGCTTATCCAAACATTGTTTGAAGGGTCTTTCTGTCGTGCCTATGTATACCTTGTATTCCTGTTTTCATTGTTACCTGATATATAACATTTTTACTTGACATTTGGAGGGCAAGTATGTTATATAGCAGAATGTCACTATCCATGAAATTGCCAACTGATATTTCACTCACTCAATCAGCAAAGGTTTTATATTCAAAACTTTTAATTAAACTAAAACAACTTGCAAAATATATTTGAAATGATTAAATTATAAACAAAAACATATGCACGCAAGTTTTAATAATAATAGTATTTTAAAAATTAAAACAAAAACAATTTAGATACCCTCAATATTACGAATCATCAAATATTTTATGGGAAAGGCTCACTTTAATGAGTTTCTTGTGGGAATTGCGTCTCCTCAGTCAAAATGAAATTCCAGTATATGATAAAAAAGGCTAAATACGAAACAATCATTCTTATTTCACGTCTCTTTTGCTTATCAGAAGTTGTGCAAGTTTTAGATTATTGTCAAGACAGAAAACTGTTCAATTTTATTTTTTTAAGATTTGAACAGATGTTTATTCTCCTAAATGAACATTTACAGAAAAGCGAGGCATCGCTATGCATCTGAATGAATGTATGTCGCAATTATTCGTTGGGTCGACTGATCTTAGGCCCCAAATCTTTTCTCTTTCTTTATCGATCGTGTCTGTATACTGTCTGCTGCAAAAGTCCAACAGGCTTCAACTTAATCTTCTAAATTATTCAGTGGTCACTAACCAATAACTTGCACCGCCTGCTAATGTTCAAAAGGCTGGACAGAACAAGTAATCAATTTGTCTTTCTTCCTATTCATCTTTGGTCGTCTTCATGGATAATTGTCTATGCATGAATGCTTATAAACCTGAAGCTACCACCTAAGATAAGAGTACATAGAAAGGGTTGCCAAGGTAGGTTTCTAGATTTGCTGAAAGATACCATTATAATGTGGTATGAACAAACATACGTCTTTTTTATTTTTGCTTTTTTTTTAAAGGACCAGGAAGTTATTCTTCCAGATAAGGATTTTATAAATAAATATATGGATTGTCTATAGCACAATAGTAGGATGCGATATTTTGATAAAATAAGTTTCTGCTTTTTTTTTTTTTTTTTTTCTTTAGTCCGAAGTATGTGTTGGGTTCGGTTGATAATTCAATATTGTTTTAAGAGAAGTCTTTGACTATTGAAGCGCAATTCTATTAAATTTTTTTTCTTCTGACATTTCGGTAGCTAATTTCAGTCTATTGTCAAGTGCTTTGTTTTTGGGTAGTCTTTATCAAAACAAAGGAAATGCCATTTTGGTTTAAAGGAGGCAGAAATCAATCGTCAATCAGTTTGTGATGATTTGTATTTTCTATACAAACAATTTGATATTGTGCAAGATAATACAATGGTTTAGTTCGGTGTAATAGTAGTAGACAGTCAATCATATTGAATTTTCTGTAAAAGATCTTTTTTTTACATTTTTTTTTTTTATTCGAAAATACTATTTTTTGTTTGTTTGTTTTTTTTCCTATCAGTCATTTTATATATTCTCCTGTTAAATTCTCGATAAGAGGACAGGAATATCTTAAGTTTATATTATAAACTTTTACCTGTCTGAAGATGCCTATTTTCACAGTTTCTTTTATTACATTTTGTAATTAAAGTGAACAATTATCGATTGAGGGAAATTGATCGATTTGGAAAACAAAAACCACCAGCATGTGTACTTGATGTTTGTTGTCATCTAAGTTCGTAAATAATGAAAGAAAGTTCGAAGATGAAGTCCTGTCATTATTGCGGATGTGCGGGTGATGCAATTGATAGCGAGCCGAGTTCGAATTCTAGTCGGGTTCGTTACATTCACTTACACACAAGTAATCTTGGGAAAGGTATGAATCCATCTTCTTCTCCCATCTATGGGTTAAATAGTAAGACTTGTACCAGAAAATTTCTTACAATCCAAAAATATATTTCGGCTTTAAATAAACTCAAAAAGGTAGATAAACCGCAATAAAAACAAATCAATCAAACCATTTCCTCCTCCCAGCTATGGGTTTAATAGTAGGAATTGTATCTCGAAAAAGAATCATTGTTATTTAAAAAAAAACAAAAAAAAACTGTTACTGTCAAATTCACTCTTTGGAAATTATACTTTGTATAATCGCATAGGATGACCCAAGTCTTGTGAGTAAAGTTGGGTGAATTTCAGAAGCTCTTGATGATTTTGCTCGCACAAGATCACAAGTCATCATAATCGAGTGGGTAAGCGTACTGGCATTATTCCACTTGATTATGAGCTTTCTCCCCGAAAATGCAACTAGATTCTATTAAGCATCGTTGCAGTAAAATAAAGTGAAGTATATAAACCACAGGTTGATTCTGTGGATATTAATGAAGACTGAATTCAAGAGCGATTAGTTCACCACCTTAGTAGACGGATGAAACCGGAAATAATAGCGAGCTATTATCAGTTTGGCTATTGTTTTATTACCTCGACGAAGAAAAAGTTGCAGAACTTTAAAAAAAAAAATCTGTTATTTACTAATTGTAGCTTACTTTAGCGCAAGGGCGCAGCACCCACTGAGAATCAAAACTCATTACTGCACTACGGGGAGCATAAGTTGTTTTTGTCGCGAAATTATTTCTTCAATGAAGAAGCAAACTCCTTGCATTGGATCTTACATATAGATCTTTACCTATCTTGATCTTTAGACCTTTACTTATCTTGATCTAATCATCCAAAAGCTCCCTATAGCAAGTGGCCAGTAAGGATCGAACCAGTAACTGAAAGGCACCTAGATATTTAGGTAACTAAATATATTTAATAAGAATTGAGAAAGAGAGCATACGAAATAGAATAAAAATCAAAATTATAAAACAGATTTATAGGAAAAAGTGAAAATACACTCGATTCTAATATTAGGTCGGTGCAAAAATAATGACGTAATAATGTCGTTTTTTGACGTTAAAAAATACGTCAAAAAAAGACATTATTACGTCATTATTTTTGCACCAACCTAATAATTTGAGAAATACCAATGTATAAATTTACATCTTAGAACAAAATATTGAAAAATAAGAGGGTGCTTCATAATGAGTGCATGGTTTTTGTGATGCATAAAAAGGAGGGAAAAGTATTAAATATTGCATATAGACCTGTTAAGTAGTTCTATGAGAAGCAGATACGAAACCCAAATTCTGGGAAAATTGTCAGTTCATAGTACCGCTCTAAAAATTACCTGACTCATCCTGACATCTTTCCGGAGCAAACCGTCTCCCAAAAGGATGCTTTTCCCTAACCACTACAAGCTTAACCTTTTCAAGCCAAGGGTCAGCCGTTATCTTCCTCACATATCCCCATAAAATGTGCCTCTTACTCCATTCCTTACTTCCACCAGTTCAGAAATTTAGAGTTCAAACCCGCCATGCCACGTACACGGAGTCGAATAATCCTCATTCCCTTCTAATTTCATTTGTAAGAAGGAAGTTCTATTCAGACAGCTTCTTGTAAAGAGCTGCTATTTTATGGAACAGACTCCAGAGAGGAGGCTTATTCGATTACTATGATCTTAACCTCTTCAAGTCTAGAGTCAACCGTTATCTATCCTACATATTCTCATGATCTGCACTTATCTCTTGCTTTTATGTCCATACAACCCAGTTCAGCAACCCTCTAACTTGATGAACTATTGGGATTTGTAATGGGTAAACAATAGAAAAATACACATGAAAAGTATATCCTTTAAATCTCTGATGCACAAGGCAGATCGATTTTGCCGTGTCAAAGTGGGGTTGAGGTAAGCGATCGAGGTTTATCGTAATCGGAGAAACTGAGGAATGAACTAAGACGATATATCTGTCTAGGAGCTTTTATCCAGAACACGGACGTCAGAATAAGCACTTTTTTTTCCAGAAAGATTCTAGAGTTCGATTTATGTTTTATCATTTTTCTGAATTTTAACTCGTATTAGCTTGTTTTAGAACCGGTTCAATGATAAATTGATAAGATCTATATCGGGTATAATTTCATTCCTTGATTTGCGATAGTTATTATAAAGGTGGTATTTAATTCAATAAAACGTAACAAAAGTAATGCAAAACTTGTTGACTCACGTCATTTCTCGAGATGATTTTTTTTAAATTTTTATTTCTATATAGTTAAAGATTTTTATGAGTTTTTTCTAGAACTTTATATGTAAGACATTTTTAGAAAGATATAAATATTTATATTCTCATTCTTTAAAAAAAATAAGACAAAATAATTTGGTCTTTTGAACAAATCAAAAAAAGCATTTCCGATTCACTTTAATTGCCGATGATATGCTGGAATAATACTTTTTAAATCACATTTAATAAGCCAAAAATAAACATAAAAATCATTTTTCAATAAAAGATCTGTGATGAATGAGGAAGTTATAACTTGACTCATACAATGTCTACAACGGACACATTACATTAAATAAGATAAAACCGCCGTAATATAGTTTCTCTGTGCCTTTTCTATAAATACTTTTATGGTAATTATTCTGATGAAACTTCCTCTATTATACCTAGGCTTTATGAATTTAAGCGCCCTAGATTGGCACGATGGAGTAATGGATAGCGCCTCGGATGGAAGAATTGGAGAGCCAAGTTCGAATTCCAGTCGAATACATTATATTTACTTACGTGCTAATACCCTTGGGAAAGGTGTGAATCCTCCTCTTCTCCCCTATCGGTAAATAGCAGGACAGACCTTGGATGGCAACTGGTCTACCGTAGAAAGAAATGGCAACCTACTGCGGGAAAAGAAATTTGCCTCGTCAGTCATGTATCGAAAGATACATGACCGCCTAAGTGTGTATCACGCATGAAAGATAACTGACTGACTAGATTGGTGGCAAGGTTTCATCATTTTACAGTCGTTTTGTTTGGGTTTTTTTAATCTAATATTGATAAAAGTTTCCTTCCAAACCTTTTGCTTTTGATAGTGTGAAAAGTTAGCATCTTGATTATGTAATTATTTTTTCTTCTACTTGCATGCCACAACCCATTATTGTTGTTGCTATTGAAAGTGTTCCAGAGTTGTGATTTTTATTGCTTGTTAACTTTTTGTGATTGTCTTGTACCAGCCAAAGGAGTTTAATAGAAGATAGTCTTCTTTAACACTTAAAGTCAATTGCTTGAAGCCATTTTTAATCTTAGAAAACGATTATATGTTTTATAGATTATACAAAAGTATTTGCCAAATTATTTATAAAGATTTTTTGGAAGTGTTAAGCTTGTCATATTTGGGAAGGATATTAGAATGATCCAGGACATATACTGGGAGAAAACTTCCTGCATTCGGATAGAAAATGTGTTCGTTAACATCAGGAAGTGGCAGCTGAAGTTTCTGGGATGCATAATGAAGGGTCGAATAGATGGAAAGACAAAGGGAAAACAACGCATGACATACCCGGCGGGCTTAAGCAAGTGGATGACAGAACGTGGTCATGGGGAGAAAACAGAGTGAAGGAACTTTTTGAGAGCTGCTAGGGTTTATGATCGCCTACGTCCTTAAAGGAAATGGCGCATAAAAGAAAGAAGTCTATAAAAATAGAAAAGAGTGTAAGAGAAGAATGTCTTTTCTCAGCAGACTTATTCAACTTTTTCGGTGATGCTATTCTGAGAGAATTAGAAATCCTACAAGCATTACTGGCAGCCACAATCTTAACATGATACAGTGTTGATAGCAGACATAGAAAGGAAAATACAGACGTTATTGAAGGAAAGCGAGAAGTAAGAATTAAACATCAGTCGTAAGAAAACAGAATCTATGGTTGTAAGCAATAAGAAGAGTCCATTATGCAAATTACAAATTGGTGATGCCAAAATCAAACGAGTATTTTAACGGAGGACGGGAAATGCAACACAGAAATCCGAAGGCACATTTGGATAGCGAAAGATACTTTCCAAAATCTAAGCAAAGTATTAAGAAATATGAACATTTCGTTAGAAACAAAGAAAAAATTACTTAACTATTACGTAATATTAGTTCAAATATATGGTTGGGAAAGCTGGACAATCTCCTCACAGTTGAAGAGACGAGGCAATAGAAATGTTGTTCTACAGAAGGATGCTGTGAATACCATAAATTGAACATGTGAGCAATGACGAAGTTTTAGAGAAAATGGAAACAAAATGGACACTTACTTAAGATCAGAAAGTGATAGTTGGAATTTCTAAGGCAAATAATAAGGAAAGAAAGCTTAGAAAATTTGACACTCACAGGATATATTAACGACAAGGGACAGAAGAAAGCAGCGCATATTCTACATAACGAGTAAATTGTTGACGGAACAAGGTTTAGAAGAGATAGCGAAGAGTTAAAATTTACTAAGAGCTACAAAGGACAGGAAATTGTGGAGAGACACATCCTGAAGGGACACGGCACACAGAAGTTTAGCTATTTCTTAAGGAGTTGATACCATGCATGATATCTATGTAATAGCCTTGAGCTGACAAGGTCATTTTAGAATTACTAGACAAAAACTTAATTCTGACTAAGGACAAGAGACCAACGAAGTCGAAGAAAAACTAAAAGAATATAATGGCTGACTTCCTTTTGAAGTCAATGCAGTGAAAAATGTTCACATTTTGAAGTAGTTATGAATGTAGTTCACTGAACTCAGAACCAGATCTAATGCGTTTAAAAATGTTGCACTAAAATTTGAATTGAACTAAAAAGGAATAGAGGAAATGCATAGCGATGTGTCGGTAGGCTTTTCTTTGTTACTTTAAATATTTCCTTTGCTAAAGTGACGTCATCTTCTGAAGAAACTTTGTGGGCGTTGAAAAGGTTTGACATAACACGAGGGAATTCATGCAAATATAATCATTAGCAATATAAATAACAAAACTCAATAAAAGAAAAGAAAAAAAACTCGTCATAAGCAATATTTACGATAGTTATTGATAATCATATCTCACCTTATAGCCATTAAATCCCCGTCCAAATATCGTAAATGCTAATAAATTATATGTCTGGAAAAACTATTATCGACATGATATCCTTTAGGAGCCAAAAGTATAAAGGTAATATTGCGAATATTAACATCCACTTAGACGGTAAATAATATCGAGTTAGAACCAGACCGTATAGTACACAAATCAATAGCAATTACGCACAATGATTTTAAATGAAAACGTCGACAATCATTAACAACAAAGCAAATGTTTACTAAGTTCAGCTAAGGAGAGCACACGGCTTCGTTTACTGAGTCGGACATTTAAAAGTAGCTTAATCCAACACGAGATTAAATCGGTATAGAAAAATTGTTACGGCAAAATGAGAAGTCTGCCTTCCAGGAAAATCAGTCCTTGACACTGGACTTTGGTTCGAAAACGTGACTCTGGTAATGTTAGCAAACACTAAGCTCTGGCACGAAACAAATCAGGTATTTCTCTTTCTTTTAAGCGCCATGTTGCTTTTGGACATGAATGATCACGACTTTTCACAGCTTTCCACTTGTTCTTACTTTCAGCAATACTTTATTTACATCTCATCTTTGTTCTGGTATCTGTTTGCTCAAACTTTGTAAATAAGTTATACATTGGTATAGTCTGTTTCTCCTGCTGTGTTGGTCCATGTGGGTATCAAATTTTCCAAGTCTTCTTCCTCTATTATTTGTCCTCAAAATGTCAGCTGTCTCTTTCTGATTGTTAGCTACAGATCCTTTGTCGTTCCTATCCTTAAAACTTCAGCGTTTTTCACATAATCTTTCCGTGGTACTCTCAGCATTCGTCAGATGAACCACATTTCTCTGATTTAGTCTTTTTTTTTCATCTGTGACAATTACCCAGCCTTTTTCTTCCAGATAGGTGGTTAGATAGAACATAACATTCCACTTGATTTTGTTGAAGTATCAGTTCTTGTTTCTTCCTCTTCAAATGCTTTTGTCCAGTTCATTTGAACATTGGTGTCTTAGCATTGACCCTCCATAAACTTAGGGTTGTATTCCGATGTAATTTCATGAATATAATCACCATAGAAACACAGGTAACTCGATGAAATATGTACAGAGGCAGGTGACGGCGATACTGAAAGATGATTATTGCAAACATCTTTAAAAAGAAAAGTAAAAAAAAATGATGTGGTAAAGGAAATTAAGGTACTATTAACCTAGGAAGGCTTTCTTCATTTTGTTTTAATTTGCCCTTAATATTAAATAGTAGGATAATTTCCATACAGATTTCCTATTTATGTTTGGAGGTACGACGGGTTGGGGCATAACGCTTATATGAACTGAGATCGAATTCTGGCTGCAGCAGCTGTGTTCCGCTTGCATTACACGTGTTTTTTAAATCTGCAACTTAACATTTTTTCACCAGCACTGGCGTTGCTTTTTTTTACCCAAGAATTATTACTGGCGTTACTTGAATGGTCGCTTTTTATGCATGGATTTAATAGAAAAGAACGACTTTTCAATGTAACTAAACTAAAAGAATTGGTTTCAATCTGGAATACGGCATTTATTAAGTCTTTACGTTTAATTTTGATGTCAGTAGTAGAGTTGTTTGATTTAAGTCAAAATCTGAGTTACTAAATAAAGAAAAAAATGTTCCTTATTAAAATAATCGTCTAAAAACACATTGAAAAAAATAATGAATATTCCTGTTCTGTTGGCAGATCTTAAAGGTCCCGTCACAAAGGTCGAAAAAAACAAGAGTGGATGATTCATGACTGAATCAATCCACTTTCCTATAAAGATCTTATCTAACTCTTTGTTCTTTCATTAAACTGGACCGAATGCAGTCATATTATGCTTCTATTGAAGTGGTTTCTTTATATGTTGCATTTGTCACTTTTCTAGAATACATAGTTCATCAATGTCGTCAAAAATTATAACACATTTTCTTGTCGTCATTATTATTATTATTATCAGGAAGTATTAACCTCTGAGCTTTTAAATATCTTTTCCAATTATTGTACTATGTTATAGTTGGTGGTATCAGTTAATAGACGACATAATATCAATCCCAGTTTTTATAACAAAATTTAATCCAATTCAAGGCTCAAGAACTACTCACAGTAAAGGATTACTGTTAAAATTTTTATGATGAATTAAGTGTGTAATATGAATAAAAGAGGAGGAGGCAGAAAGAGAAGATTATAAGGATAAGGGGGATAGATAATGATTGATCCTTTAATTGAAGAGATCAAGATTATAGTGTAGATGGTTACTGTTAAAATAGTCATGATGCGTGAGGTGTGATTTGAATGAAAGGGGAGATGGTAAGAAGAGATTATAAGGATAAGAAGGATAGATAACGATTTACCCTTCACTTGAATAGATTAAGATTTTAACGTTCAGTAACCATCCACACGAGAGTCTCCTTCCCTTTGTAGTAGTTTTGGGAAAACGCTGTCTGAATATAATTTGGGGGTTTAATGTCCAGCTAAATTTTATATTAATACGGGCTTATCCAAACCGTAAAAAACAATGGTATATTTTGTTCAGTTTTTACTATTATTAGGTTTTGATATGCAAATCTCTAAATGTATTTTTCCAGTTATTGATGTGGTGCTGTGCTCTTTCAATGGATCAGTCTTTGCATCTCCGGTAACATCTTTTGAATAAAACCAAGACACTGCCATCTATCTCTTCTGCTATTTAATCCAAAAGAAGGGACAGAGGAAAATTGTGCATAACATACCTAATGAGTTTGTGTAAATGGTAGAACAAGGATATTATGGAGAGAGCAAAAAGACAAACTTTACTTAGAGGCACAAAGGATGGGAAATTGTGGGTCATGGAGCATGATTTTCCACGTTCTAAAGAGACACGACATATAAAAGAAGAATCTGCCATTAACAACTTAAGAGTCGCCGATATCAATCAAAAATATCAAAATCGCTTAATTATTTACAAATATAATCTAAGCTGGAGTTCGATCTTCATTGGGTACCCCATACTTTCGGCTTTGTGCTAAATCTAAGCTACGTTTAGAAAATCACTATGTTGGGCACCTCTACGTTGTGTAATGATTAACAAGCTTGACTCGCTAGAACAATTACGACTGAGTAGTGAGTTCGATCCTCACTGGTTTCCCCATTCTTTCGGACTTGTGCCACATTTAAGTTATGCTTGGAAAATTGCCATAATCTAAGTTGGAAATATCCAGTCTTCACTTACCTGTTTTAATAAAGTTCAAAAGCATCTATGCGGCCTTGTGGGTGATGAATTATGTTCAAGCCTAAAACCCCTTTCCCACAGACGAAACGTTGCGATTCTCTCGCTGCTTTATAGCTATTTCTATGGCGTATGTTCTGATTTTGTTTTGTTTTTTAAGCATTTCACTAGAACACAGGGGGTTACAAAGTGGGAACGAGAGTAAAGATGTGTGATGGAGGAAAGGATGAAGAGAAGGGCAGGGAATAGGTCAGGGCATCTGGAGATGTCAATTGACATTACATTTGGATAGTTGGAGATTATAGCTATCAGGGAAACAAGTAATAGGAAGGGAATTCCACAGGCGGGAGGTGCGAGACATGAAGCTATTGGTGTAGAAGAGACGGTTACATTTAACCGTTTCGACAGTGAAAAGGCTAGGACTGTGATGCCAGCCGAGTAGCACGCTTAAATTCAGGCAGTCTGAGAACTAGCAAAAGTAGCTCGTCAGAGACCGTGAAAGTATTTGTAGAAAAGACAGAGGGAGGCGACGGCACGTCATTGAGAGCGACTGAAGACGAGATGTCAGATCAGGACCAACCACATTGCTTATCCGTCTCTGGATCTTGTCGAGTACCTTAAGGCGAACAGCGGGGGTACCAAACCATATATGGCAGCAGTATTCCATGCAAGGGCGAATGGTTGATTTGTAGATTTGAAGGATGAACTCAGGCGAGAAAAACCTTTTGGCGCCACACAGGGAAACAACTTTCCTTGTGTTGGATGACGCTATTGATTCAATGTAATTATTCCATCTCAGATCAGCGGACAGTGTGAGACCAAGTAGTCGTAAAGAGGTGCTCTCGTAGAGCTGAGCATCAGACATTCTAAAGAGTGGCAGGAATGTCTCATGCCCAACTCCACGAGAGCACCTCTTTGCGACTGCCTGGTCTCCTACTGTCCGCTGACCGGAGATGGAACAATTAGCTACATTCTTTAATCTCACCACCCCTGACCTTTACAAATGAGTCACCATGCCGCGTACACAAGGTACAATCCCCCCCATTGCCTTCGTATTCTTAGAATAAGAAGGAAGCTTTCCAAAAATTGCTGCTTGGTTTAAGAGACTCCAGGCAGGATGTTTGCCCAATCGCAACAACCTCTTCAAGCCTAAGGGTAACCGTTATCTTTTCTACATAGCCCCATGAACTTCACTTATTTTCCCTTTCTTTTAGGTTCATACAACACTACACAGTAACCCTCTACCTTGAGTGGCTCTCGGGCCTTGTATTGGACGAACATTAGTATAAAAACATGGCAACATAGTCCTCATTATAGTGTAGAACGAAAACAACTTTCTTTTTCTGAAGAGATTATAAATTAACAAATATAGTATCACAAGTATGTTAAATGTTAAAAGATATATCGGAAGGCGACGGAAAAGATATCAGCCCGACCAAAAGCGCTTCCCGCCAAAAGAAAAAAAAACAATCTGATGTTTAGCTAGATTTTGAAAAGTGTGTCAGGCCATGAACTTTTCAGCACCCCCTCGAAAATATCACCACGATAAATTGCTTAAATTATTATCGACAGAGTTAACAGCAACTAATAATTTAGGAAAATGTCACTAAAATGTCAAAATATTTTCCATAACACTTATTTTGCCTGTATATTAATACCCTTGTTTGTACCCACAATTCCTCAAATGTATACGAAGGTGAATCATTAAATCCATAGCCTAACATGTAGTAGTGATCTTAAATTTCTACTGTATAATGTTCACTCTAAGCGATTAATATTCACCACTAAATTATACTGAAAAATATTTACGTTTTTTTTTGTTCATGCAACATAAGAGTCACTTAGGGTAGTGTTATGTACGAAGTGATAATGATGAGGATATGGCGGATAGATAACCTATTGAAGTCTAGTGTCAATAGTTAAAACTGTAATGTTCTAGGAAGCATTCATGCGAGGGGCTGTTCCACAAAATAGGGATTCGTAAAAAGTTTGTGCAGTGGAACGCTATTCTTACCAAAGAAATATGTGGAGAATGAGGGCGATTGAAATCTGTCAACGTAGCAAGGCGGTTGGGTCTGTAAAGGCCTGAACTAGTGGTCCAAAATAATGGAGCTCGTCTGAACATTTGATATGGATGGAACGATAAGCTTACGACCTTGCATCCGTAGGATGTTGTTTTTAACACCAGTTTGTAGAATAAGTGATTTACCTACTAGGTTTGTGTAATACTTTATAATTTCCTAAAAACACTGACTTTTCGTAAGTTATCTTACTACCCACAGATCTATTAATATTCTTTTAGCTTGCTACACTGAGATAACAATGTATGGTTCATTTTCGGTATTCCTGCACACCTACAAGCATATTGACACTTCTCTTCATACCCACGGATCCATTGATATTTCAACTGTCAGAAAATGTATATATTTTTTACTAATGTTCACCCAACACAAGGTTCAAGAGCCGCTCAAGTAGAGCCTTACTGTGTGATGTTGCATGAGTGTAGGAAAAGACAAGTAAAATTCTTGGGGTTATATAGGAAAGATAACAGCTAACTTTAGACTTGAAGAGGTCAAGATTTAGTGAGTGCAGTCGGATCCGTTAGAAGTGTAGTGTGGAAGGAGAATTTAGAAATGACCGGAAAACCAATCCTAAACAGCAATTAAGGGATGTACCTCTACTCCTGTCCAAAAGACCGGGAAGGAGTGTGAACTGGACAATAGGAGAACCTATCTATTCCTGCTCGTAAATAACAAACAAGGCCGAAGATCTAATCGTCTCCAAAGTTCTAGTCGATCTACAGGAATCGGTATTTAGGCACGAGGAATTTTGCTAGTTGCAGGGTTTTGCGAAATGCTTCCACTAAAGTAATTATATGAGGAAGTGAAAAAAAAGGAAAATTTGTTTACAAGGAATGTAACCTTTCGCAAACTTCTTGTAATAATGGTAGACGACTGTCTTCATCTTTTTATTTAACATGTTTCGGTTCATATCTACTGTGACTTTAATTAACTATATATATTTCATCCAGCCTTAAGAAGTTACTTACTCTATTTTTATTAACATCGTTTATATTCGCACTAAAGTCCTCATCTTTGTTCTTATCACAACGTTTCAGTAGTTATGCCCTTCAGACTTCTTCAGGTGTCTGTCTCTTTTGGAATTTCAAACTGAACCCTTTATCTACGGGTAGTACCGTAATTTCTCGAAAATAATATGCATTTTGTTTTTTTACTGTAAATTACAGGTGATAGTAGGAGTTTGTATTATAAATAGGTTTAAAAAAATTACAGATGATAGTAAAGGTTTGTATTATTAATAGGTTTTAAAAAATATTTTTCTTTATTGATTTATAATAATAAATACGTACTTGTTGTTCTAAAATAAGAAAGATATCCTAATTTTCATTTTAAATCCAACAATAATAGATGTAACATTTTTTGTCAGTAAATTTATGTTTATCAGTAACCGCATTTTTTATTTGGTGAGAAAATAAAAAAGGCCAATTTCGAAGAAAAGAGGATATAAAGTTAACAATTTATTGAAATTTTAATTTTTCATCATCATCACTTTCTATTATAGAATCAATATCTAAATTGACATTAAACAAATTATCATTCATAATATTCGGCCTCATCATTCTTTTGCCAAAGGATGTCATATCTTTAGAGCCATCCATGGCCTTTGTGAGACAACATTTCTTGAAACTTCTCTTTATAACATCCTCACTGACGGGATCATAAGATTCCTGAATCCATTTTACAATAAGTTCCAACTTAGTCGCTTAGTGTCGATTTTATTCTTAATGTCAAGATCGACAAAATGTCTTCGTAATTATTTTTTTTAAATTTATAGATGCGTATTATACATAGGGATAGAAATATTTCTTAATTTTTGGATCGTTTGTTGGGGTGCATATTATTTATGCGTGCGTATTATTTTCGAAAAATTACGGTAGATTTTTCTCGCTCCAGTATGAAGTTCTAAAGATATATCATGGTCTTTTTTTAGTGCACCTCTGTAATTACAAATCCTGTTTCCACTTAGTGTGAGTCTCTACTCTCTAGTCCAGTGATTGAACTCACAATTACTACAATTACAGCCGAATCGTTGTGATAATAACAAAATAGTGAACATTTGTCCGAATGTAAATAATGATTACTCCTCATCCCAGAAATTCAGATAATTTTGTTTTTTACGTCTACTTTATTAGGACAGTGTTACAGGATTTGACTGTAAACGTGAAAACAGGCGAGATTTGAATAGCTTCGAGTTTTATTGAATCCTATCGAGGAGTTTTAACAAGTTTATAGTGACAGAAAAGAAGCAAACAGTCTCAAGTTTAATCCCGTATAAGAAAAACTACGTTTTTTATATATATATATATAGTATAAAAACATACAATTTATTTAATTTTTTTTTTTTTACATACATTTTTTAGTTAATTACGTATGTATCATTTACTTTATTTTCCAGACTTTCCACCACTCTCGTATTTTGACTTAATTTCAAAGAAAACTGTACATGCTCACCTACTTTTCGTATGTGTTCAACGTCGCCTGATTTAGTTGTTTCATCTCGGATATCTTTTATGTATCTCAAACTTGATATTTCAGGCGCAACTGGATTGTTTCTTACATTATCTCCCATAACTGGATGGTATTCTATATATGCGGCCTTTGGTCACGTTTTTGTTTTTTTTCTTCTGTGGAGGATCGACCTTTGTGAGAAAATTGTGGAGTGTCGTTTTTCAATGAAAGGTTACTCTGATATTATATTGATTAAGGATTCTTCAGATCTTTTTGCTGACCTTTTTTATAAAGTAGGGAGACTATTACTTTACGATTAGTACCCTAAGGATATTTTTCCCGAATTAGAATTGTAACGACAAGAGTTTTTTTTAGTGTAACTGAAATGTGGTAAAAGCAAGAAAACTAACAGTTCAAATCATATAAGTAAAAATCACAGCTTCAGAAATCAATAACGATACAAGGTAAACATTATTCTTTTATATATATATATATATATATATATATAGAGAGAGAGAGAGAGGACATTGAAGTCAACAGCCAGCGGACTGACGATTGCGTTTAAGCATGAAGCAGACTGTCGCCACTGGGTGTTGACTTAAATGTTCACTTATATATTTACAGACATCTATCCCTGATATTAAGCACGTTAACATAGAAATATAATATATCATAAAACTATATTTTTAGCTATCTATATTTTCCTCTTCAATGATATTGTGAAACCAATATTTGTTGTAATTACCATGGAAATAAATACGAGGCATTACTTTTGGAGTGCCCTTTCTATAATTACTAGTTTATCTCTGTCTATATTTCTGAAATGAGGTATTGTAACTATTTACAGTACTTACATTGTTCGGACTGTTGTCTACATCATTATAGCCATATGCCTGACGTGTCGGCCGTCAAGTGATATTAGTTGGGATTTCGAAACGAACACTTTAATTATGTAGATTGTTCGAATTCTACGTGTCATGACTTTTTAGATATCTCAGTTTCAGCTATCTCTCTTTAGTAACTCAACTCTCCAATTTTTTGTTTCCTCTGCTGTGGTCAGATATTGAACTCACAACACTTTGGGTCAAGTAACTCTTTGGATTACTCAACCAACGCTTTCCACTGGGCTATATTTTTATCATATAAAGGGCGTTTCATTAAGACTGATTATCTATAAGGGTGTTTCATTAAGACGGATCAAGTTAGGAATAAATAAATCAGTGTTATTGGTGAAATTTTATTTATTTCTCTATTGGATCATGTTATTTAAGTCATGGCAATTATTTATTTTTAAAAAATAATATCGCCCAAATGTCCGCCAAGGTTTTGGCGGCACACCTCCACTCGATGGTCAAAATTTTTGATGATGTCTCTGCATAGTTGCTCCTCGATCTCACCAATATGCCTTATCTCATCATTCAGCTGTTGAATTGTTGTTGGCTTGTTGGCATTGAGTTTTGAGATGACCCCAAAGGAAGAAATCTAAAGTCGCACGATTGTGGCCGCCAATTGACTTCGCTGTTTCGAGAGATGATGCGACCTGGGAATTTCTCATTCAATGAAGCCATTGTTCCATTGGCTGTGTGGCATGTGGCGCCGTACTGTTGGAACCACAAATCTTCGACATCTATAACATTCCATTCAGGCCATAAAAAGTTGGTTGATTGTTAATCTTTACATGGTTGAAATTGCCAAAGACTTAAGTCCTTAAATCTGAAAGAAAAATAAAAAAAATCATTAGACTTAATCCACATTTAAAATCGGTCCAATTTAATAAAACACCCTTTATAATGGAATTGAATGACAAAGTAGACTTCATCGGATTAAATTTATGTTTTTGTCGATGGAGTGTGTGTGTGTGTGTGTGTGTGTGTGTGTGCGTGCGTGTAGGCCTTTTAAATAGGCTTAAATAATCACAAACATTTAGTGATCTGGTGTAGGTATTATCAACTTAGAATTATCTTCACGGACCAAAACTCAAGTTTCACCTCAAATGTCTATTATTTTCTCCCTATTAAATCCTGATAAAGATAAGAGTATGCAGCGATAATATAAACATTTAAATTCCCAGCAGAACAAAAGTCTATCGTTTCAACTAGGGACAATGCGTAATGAATCAATTTTATATCTATTTAAGATGTTCCACTCCAAACGTAACAAATATTTATAGACTAGATTTCATGCGAACAAAGACTATTAATAGAAGACTAAATACTAATTGATGTCATATAAATCTGAATTATTCGAAACCCTTGTCCGTGAAATCGGAATGTAACCGCGGAAAATGTTTGCCTCAACAAATATTGGCTCTTAGTAAATATATTAATATTTCATTGGAATTAACGTTATCCATAGTGCATTATCTAAGTTAATCCTCTGTTCTATTTGATAGAAAACGAATGTAGTGAGTACACCAAAACAGTGTGACAAGGATGTTTTTTCCTAGCCGGATTTATTGAACCTTTACAAAGGAACAACTAGGATTTATTAACGGTAGATGAAGCCATAACCTTTTGTTAGTACAGTGATGTGGTTGAACACTCCACAAAATATTTTTCCCCTTGAGCTTTCTGAATACCTGACAAGTAACTACAAGGAATTTCTGGTTTTAGTTTTAATATTTGTGAATTTCAGGAATCTTATTTGTTTACTAAAAAGAAAGTATACTCAAGATAACTTATAACAGGAAAATTCAGAACTAAATTATATATGTATATTTTAAATGGAGTATTCGAAAACCCCATACTACTAATGCTGTGACAATACCTCGCAACACTAACGAAGGGTTAACAACATACGCTACATTAAAAGTGTAAATGATAAATTTATAAGGAAAAATGAACGAAGAATTAAACAATGTAGTCTATGAAAGCACGAAGAAACGATTATCTCTATCTATAAAAGGCTGGGTGAGTGTGTAACGAATGCACGGCCACAATTTTCGACGGATTTGCACCAAAATTTACATGCACATGCTCCAAGTTAGTAGGAAGACCATAACTGACTTTGCATTTCTCAACTCCCATCGATAGTGGAAATAATCGATTTTTTCATGCTTCTACGGCAGTTTTCATGTAGTTTGCGGCCATTTTCTACTGGCCAGAGTGAGAGCCTATAGCTGACTGCCACGAATAACCAGGAAGATTCTATTGGCCAGCGTGAGGGCCAACAGATGACTGACACGAATGTTAACTAGCATGCTAGCATGCAAAAAAAATCGATAGCTGCATTCGTCACAAGTGGGAAAAATTTAAATCTGCATGGCACTTTACTCCAATTGGCTCATTCGCTTGCTTAAACTCAACGTTGATTCTGATTCCGCAGAACTGGGTTGGGTGTGAAAAAGTATTTGTTGTTAACATTATTTTTTTCATCCGGTTTTTCCAGTTATGAGTCCTTTTTTAAAGCTGATCATTTTGTGTTCATTTTGTTTAGTTCTTTTTTCGTAACAGATTTAATGTTTAGTATAGAGCTTAGAAAAAATTCGCAGTGTGAGATAGGCAAGAAGTAAGGCATGTAGCAACATCAGCACGGCAAAGGGCACTCCTTTAAAGGCAAAGAAGGGCAAAAATATTTTAAGTCAAGTGATAGCGATTGTTGTACGAGTCGTACGATTTTTGAATCAAGGACGGGCAACGCCGGGCCATGCTGCTAGTTAATTATAAGAAAACGGAATGCACAAAGAGGAGAGTAAGGACAACCAATAATGTTTAATTAGGCATTGGGTACTTCACATTTCAGTAAGAGCAGAAAATTAACTCTCTGTTGGCTAGTTGCTTTTCTTGTTTAGTGGCATATCGACCTCTCTGGGTTATTTAATGCTAAAATCTAAATATTTCGTACGAAATTTTATTTTTTTATTTATTTTTTTTTTAGATAATAATGGTTTATTGATACAAGTCTTACTAATTAATGAAGAGGTAAATTGGGGAATTTAATACTCAGAAGACACATCGCAAGCAAGTGAAGTCGAGGAAAAAATTATTTGACAAGTATCAACGGATGTCAGAACAATTACCCCAAAATCGAAGTGGGGTTATAAAGAAGACAGAGTTACCGAGAGCATTACGAGAAGCTGTGGAGAAACATGATCACATCTGGGCTAAAATAAATAAGTAGTAATATTTACTACTATTATAGTTGGAAGATGAAATGAATAAAGCTAATAATAGCAAAATCAACTACGGCTTTTGTTATGGCAATTTGTGTATTTATTCAACCATCTGGACTTGTAATGCATTGAAGCCTCACTAAGCGCCCCTTATGAGTAGCCTTGTGACAAAACTAAACTTTACTTAGTAAGTAGCAACTAAGGCTTTTGGTAATCAATTTCTAAATATTCCAGTTTACCATGAATATAAATGTTTTTGCCATGGATTTTCGGAAGTGTCGTTATTTCAAGAATTTTTTTTTCTTTTTTTTTTGTATCGGACTTTTGTATTTATTCTTTGTTTTTGTTATGATGTTAATTTGGGGTTAATAAAGACAAACGCCAAATAACATGTAACAATAAAATGGGGTTTGTTCGGTTGGTAAGTTGGTACAGATATCGCCTGAGTAGTCTATAACTCACTCCGCTCAGAACTTCTACACTGTCTTTTGACATGCCACTAGTTAACGTCCTTGTTTGTAGACGAGTTTATCTTCAAGAGGAGTGGTAGGTTCCTACACAACAGTTTTGCTTTTGCTTTTACCACAACGTGTCTGTTCTATTCTACAACCGTCATGGACAATATGATTCATACAGAAAGAGAGTTCTAATTTTTATAGATAGAAAAATATAGATAAATATAGATATAGCTTTATGTATAGAAGATAGATAGGAATAGACCAAGGGTTTAGATCATATCCATCAATCATATATATATATATATATATATATATAATAAAAAGGCTTAAACACTAATATTCCATGGTTATAATTTATTACATTGGAATCATAATTACAATCCAATTCATCAGACCTACAAATTCAAACAGCTTTTTGTATTTGTAGGTCTGATGAATTGGATCGTAATTACGATTCCAATGTAATAAATTATAACCATGGAATATTAGTGTTTAAGCCTTTTTATTATATTCTTACTCTGTTCTGGACATTGAGTTCTACCTGGATTCTATCCTCTTGGAAACTTTTATATATATATATATATATATATATAGAGCTTTTTAGTGCGTTTATATCTCTCTGAGATAAAGTGTGCTTTCCAATTTCCCACTCTTGTGCTAAACACTTCGCAAAAATCTAAATAGGTCTGTCTTATCCGTCTACTGAAACACCACAAGTCACACAAAACCTGTGTTTAAGGTTCGATCCTCACTGGGTGCCACCATACTCTCGGCCTTGCGCCACATCTAAGCAATTTTTAGAAAATCACCAAAACATGAGTTGAGTATTCTGAACAACACTTGAAATAAATAATCCTTAAAAAATCAACACATTTTATTAGCATAAATATAAAGCACAAATAAAATATTCAAACATAAATATTCTTTAGGAATAATTTCACGTCAAGATAATTTATATATTGACATGAAAAATTTAATTTTGTTTGTTTTTTAACATACCCAAGTGTAGAAGTTATTTTTTTAATTTGACTGATCAAATTTTGAAAAAAATAAACAAAAACGTTGGTTTCAATCCTTATTAGGAATGGTTGCAAAATACTTTCCCTTCCCCAATTCCTATGCAGAAACACACAAATGCATGCTGGGATTTCTTGATAGCTAATAAAATAGGCAGGTTCTCGGTTTCATCTAACATTTTGTCTTGAAGTCAGAACCCAACGTTCACTTCTCCGAAATTGCTCTTATGTGTCAACACCAATTCTTACTTTGTGAACTGATTGCCATATCAGTTTTATATGCTTTGTGTTATTGCTGTTAATTTGCCTTGCATATATCGTTTGCCTGTTTTATATTATTTTTTTTTTTTTACCCTGTTCTTTTCTTTTCCTTGTTATTTCAAACTTTATCAATTCTGTTTGTTGGACAGTTCTGTCATTTATTTTACCACTATGCCCATTCGCTCTACGAAACATATTCTTTCTCGACCATTATGTAGTAAACTATCGTTTTTTGCAATAATAGAAAAGTCTTATAATGTGTGTAAATAAAAAAAAATACCCTACTGGATACATGGGATAAAATTTCCATTTCCTCAACACTTTGAATAAATCAATGTCGACATTTCCTCTTAATTTTGTTTCATATTGTATACAGCTCTTCTTCAAAGTCTGACACATGTTACAGTATTTGTCTTTGACTTATTATCAAAATGTTTACTTAATATTCATTGAGAGTTGTTATTCACGTTGCTAATTGATGTAGACTTGTTGATATTTTCGCGTAATTACTTTGAGAACAGTTGGGAAAATATTAACGGCATTTATGTTTAATTACGTTAGCATGTCAGCTTTATTCATCATATTGAGTTTTTACTTTTTAAATATCCTGGTGTAGTTAATTTAAAATATTCACATTTCTTAATAACATGCTTATATTATAGCTCTATTTTTCCCCTAAAATGTTTTAATTCCTATCAACCAACAACTGATTTTCTCTGATTTCTTATGTTAAACATAGAGACACATAAACAAAGGAATTTCACATCGAAAATTTTAAAATTCAATAATAATCAAGAATTATATGCTGATACCAAACCGCATTTATATGAACAGAGAATGAGTTAAGCAGGTATACAAAAATAGAAAGGGGTGTAAGAAAAGGATGTGTCTTCTCACCGGATTTATTCAACCTTTATAGTGAAGCATTTCTGAGAGCATTAGAAGTAATACCAAGATTCATTATTGGCGGCCGCAATCTTGACGATAAAAGCTATGCAAATGACACGGTGTCAAAGAAATGAAACTACAAAAGCTCCTACAGAAGGTAACGAAGGAAATCGAGAAGAAAGAACCTAATATGAATTACAAAAAGACAATGGAAATGGGGGGGCGTTTTTTTTTTCATTTCTTTTATTTTCCAAAGTATTTCAGTGTCATCTAAGATCACCTTCAGGGGTGAATTGCTAAGACAAAAAATTAATGTAATTGATAGTTGTGAATTGTTTTGTAAATGCACATGAAACGCGCTCTGTTATAATTATGAACACGTATGAACTCGCTCCGTTATAGTCAATTTAAAAATTAACTCTATCTAAAGGAGGTGACTTAATTTATATTTTTTTATTAATTTTTAAAAATACTCAAACTGTATTTTTTTTATTTTATTTATTTTTTTTTGGGGGGGGGATTACAATTTGAGTATTTTAAAAACATGGCTGTTATAGACATGTTAAAACATTGTTGCTATACTCATAATTAATCTTATTTAGTGTTGGTTGTATTTTTCTTATATGGGGGGGGTCAAGAATTTGAAACTTTTGATTTTTTTTCATGGTGGAGTATTGTCAATTAATAATTCTTTAAATCGTGAATATGGACAGGAATGTTCCTTGAACCGACATATGTAATGTAGGC
The DNA here is from genome assembly GCA_903632075.3 of Acanthosepion pharaonis. Classification (NCBI taxonomy): domain Eukaryota; kingdom Metazoa; phylum Mollusca; class Cephalopoda; order Sepiida; family Sepiidae; genus Acanthosepion; species Acanthosepion pharaonis. The sequence goes on along the minus strand of CAHIKZ030001669.1, from coordinate 2,205,170 downwards.
CTCCTTGATAATGTTGTTGTGAAACCAACATCTATATTTACTTTTTTATCAGAGATACAATATCCCAAAGGACATTTAAATTGATATACAATGTTGATCTTTTGCAAATCATTAGTTGAAGAAGAGTTATTGCGGAGAATTTAGTTGGTTGTAATAAAGTTAGTATCGTATATAATTAGTTTTATTTTTTTACTGGAATCACTGGGGGATATATTAATACTTAATTTTTTTTTTTTTAGGATTTTTCATCTTATTTGTAGTCAGTGTATTTGATTGCTGTATAGTAGGTTGATATGTTTAGGGTTATTTGAGTATGTATCATGTTCTTTTTTATTTATGTTAATACTTCTAATAGCTTGTCTAATTTGTTAATCAACAATGTAATTAGGAAAGTCATTATTAATGAGAGTTTGTTTATTTTTTAATTCATTGTAGAAACAAAGCACCTCAAGGTGAACCTTTTCTATTCACAAGCACATAAACTCAAAAAGATGTTATAATAATGAAGTAAACACATTAAAAATCTTGAGCATCAATTCACAACACGTGGTTATAAACAACACCTAATCAGGGAACAAATAAATAAAGCAATTTTCACACCTAGAGAAAACGCCCTAATGTATAAAATTAAAAATAAATCCAGACGCATCCCTCTGGTAACCACTTTCAACATCACTCTTCCAGATAATCAAAAGTAGCTGGGAAATAACACATTGCAAACCAGACTTAAAAAACTTTGAGGAACTCGGCCTTCTAGCATATCGTAGACCTAAGAACCTTAAGGAACTTCAGATGATATGGTAACCCATAATAGACCAAGAATAAAATCAACAGAATTTTCTCAACCATGTAACAACAAAAGGAGCCTATGTTGTAACCACATTAGATATACCAATTCGTTCACTAGCTTAGTAACTAATTCTACTTTCAAAATATACCACAACTGTAACTGTAGCATTCATAACATAATTTACTTATTAGAATAAACAATAAATAGAAATAGGCAGAAAACCTTAGAAAGATACTAGAGGAACATGAAGACAAATGGATTTTGCGCCTCGAAACACTTCTATCATATTATTATAACAACACAGATAGAATTAATATTTAAACCCATAAATCAAGCCCTACCCACATTTTCTCACCCGCACATAACAGGCACACTTGCAGAGGTATTGAGGTCTCACACATATACACACACTCACACAAATATATACACATACATACATCACACACAAACTCCCCAAAAAACTAAAAGATAACATACACTTAACATACACACACACACATCTCCCAGCAACCAATAAAACTGTAAAAATGACCAATGAGGGAATTCTGAGATTCAGGAATCTCCCAGACTCTCTAACTTGAAAGAGTCCGTTTGACCAATACATAAACTGGCCAAAATTAATGTTTTTATCATTAATGAAAACTAATGAAAGTTCACTTTCTTGAAAGACAGTCATTCACTCCTGTAGTTCACTGTTAATAACAAGCAGGGATGTTTTTCTCCTGATGATAACCATGCTGGCCGAAACTAGTCAAGGAATCTAACTGAAGTAATAAAACCAAATAATATTAATATACAACCCAGTGTGTTTGAAAATTTTAATTTTTTACTATTTTTATTGTTCATATATATATATATATATATATATATATATATATATATATATATATATATAGGAGCAGCAGATCATTATTTAAACATACATTGTTAAATATAACAGAAAATGAATGTCTATTATGTCTGATCATGAGCCGTTCTAATGTCCGTATGTTTGCTTTAATTTCAGGCGAAAATAAAGACAAAAATCGTCCAAAATTTGGATTTTTTTTTATTAAGTTGGTCTTTGATCTAAGCTTTCGGCTCACATGAGCCATCTTCAGAGTGATTATACGGACATTTTTACAAAGATATTCGTCATCGGAGATAATATTTTGTTATGCTAACATAGAAGATTACTATGTGACGATAACGGTCGCGGAATAGCAGACGCAGGTCGTAAATTCATGATGTGGTTCTATGACGTCATACCAGGCGAGAGGCCGAAATATTAACAACAGAACCATATATCTAGATGCAATGTAATGTGTTGTGACTAGTTTGAAATGTAATTTTGTTGTGTGTGGGTTGCTTTGTTTCAATGTAGATAGCCTCCAATATCTGAAGGTTCTTTTTATATGTGTGAGTATTATTGTGTTATCAACTAATATCTGTCAAATATTATGTACATGGCTATGTTTTTCTCAGAAATGTTGTTTAATAGAACTAACATCTGAAAGGTGACAGGTTACTCTACGGGAGAGCGTGGTTATAGTAAAACCAATATATGTAGTGCGTTTATATTAGCATCAGAGATGCAATCTCTGAACGGGCATGTAAACTGATACACTACATTATTAATGGCTTTAACATTTTTTATCTATTATGTTTTGAGTGTTGTTTCATAGTGTCTGTAATTATTATACATTTGGTTACAATAGTTATATATATATATATATATATATATATATAAGTTAAATTCCCAGATCAATTCTGTGGACAAGACAAATTGGTACAAGATTACAATTGGAAAAAAAATCTTAGTTTTAAAAACTTGAAAAAGTCGGAAGACGAATCGCGTTGGCAAAAACTAAGATTTTTTTCCAATTGTTATCTTGTATCATATATATATACACACACACACACACATATATATATATACACATACATACATATACAATCGGTAATAGGTTACGTTTTATTTCTTCAGCTTTGTATTGACTTTCATAAGATAGTTTTACTTTTAATGATATAAAATCAGAATTATTTGTTACAGGTGATAATAGTTAATTACTTAAATATAGACGTCACTTTTATTTTTTACAACGGATAAAGTAGTTGTTAGCTTATAGATTCCTTCGATTTTATGGGATGTGCGGGTGGTGCAACATCGGTGCAAAAAAGTTGAATCGGCAAACCGAGTTCAAATTCCGCCCTACTCTGTTATGTTTGCTTAGCACTGATGACCTCGAGAACTACATAAATCCATGTCATCCTCTAATAGCTATCCGTTAAATAGCAAGGTAGACGGGGCTATGTAGACTTAAGTGGCAACCAATCTAGTTGAACTACTCTGAAATCTAAATACGTGAAGACAGCGAGAAACTACTCCTATATCTTTCCCAAGAAGTCATGACTGTATGCAGATAATAAAGAAAAGGGAGTTCTGAAGGGGCATGATCACCAATTCTTTTGTACCAAATACAAGTGCCGTCTGGAATAACCATACCGGAGGGAATTTTTTTAAGAGGGGTACTTTTGATTGCTGGAACAATATAATCATTCCGCGGAAAAAATTATTTGAAAACAAGCGAGCCTTCTCGAATAACCACCATGTCAGTGTGGAAAATTTAAGGAAATAAATGAATCGTGACGGTATTTATATTTGTTGTGTAAGAGTATGTCCTGAAGAGGCAGGGAGTAAAAAAAGAAAACTTAAAAAATATATACATACCGTATTTGACGGCATATAAGCCTTTTTTTTTTTTTTTTACTAAAAATATCTTATCCTGCGTTTTATATGCCATATGTAGGTTTAAAATTCGCGATAGTCGACCGAAATTAGCTACCTGGTAACTCCTATGAGCTTTTGACTTTAGAGTAACTTTCATATACCTATTGTCATTATTTAAAAGGCTCTTATACAGATTAAAAGTGTTATCATTGATAATATTCATTATATTAGTTTCATCGTGTTTTATATTAGTACTTTGTTTCACTAAAATTATATGCAATAAATTCAAATTATATGTTTGTTTCATTAATATTTTTCTTGCAATAACTTCCTGTTGCATTGATATAGACACAGTCAGAATTTTTATATCCTAATTATTCCACTAAGACATTTACAAGATGCAGGTTGTACATATCATATAAAGGATATAATAAAGTTTTATAGACTAATGTTCTTTTTTTTTCCTATTATTTTTCGTTTGATTGTAATCATGGTTGGTTCAATCAAAATAATACCTCACAAATATAGCCTAGGCTGTACCATTTACTAATAATTTTACAAATTACTAATTTTTCTTGATTTGCCCTGCTGAAGTTGGGGTGCGTCGTATATACGCTCAAATACGGTGAGTATTTACTGTGTATAACGATAGCAAGAAAGATTTTAATTAAAAAGAAGCTATTGTCTTCAGAGCATTCTTTGATGGATTGGCTTGTTTTTTTTTTGGGGGGGGGTTACGGCTAATCAAACATTTGTAGGCTATTTAAAGCCATAAATTATTTTATATTGTAAGAATTTTATGGAGATAATGATTTACTGATACACGTCCTACTAATTAACCCATAGCTGAGAGAGAAGTGATGGATTCATACATTTCATATATTGATTGTACGGGAACTGATATTTTAATGTGATGTCTAATACTAACTTTTTATTATAAACTTAATATGACTAACATCACTTAGAAAATTTTCTCGTCCCTTAATAATGCCGGAAATATTTTAGAATGTAAGATTTTTTTTCTTTTTGAGATAATAATGGTTTAGTGATAGAAGTTTTACTAATTAACCCTTAGCGGAAGGAAAGAAGTGGGAAATTCAAACATTTCCCAAGGGTATTTGTGCGTAAGTGAATATAACAAAACCATCTGGAATTGGAACACGGCTCTCCGATTAACAATTCCGAGCCATTATCCTGTTACAGAAACTGCACTTCCAAGTTTACAGCACCTGATATTTCCAGGCGGTCACCCATTTAGGCATTGGTCAAGATCGACGTTGCTTAACTTCACTGATCGTACAAGAAACGATGTTTCAACGTAATAGGGCCAAAAGATAATAAAAAATATCACCAATTAATTCCTCTTAAATATCAGTTATAAAACATTAAATTATCAACAGAATTATTAACAAAATATAACATCAACATTGCAACTGAAACATTAGAAATATTAATCACGACAACATCGAAATTATCAACAACAAAAAATATGGACGAATAATAATGTCTGAAAACTTTAAAGATTGCATGTAAAAACTTTCAATAACTTTAACGCTGTACCAGAGAATCAATAGTTACATTAATATTATAGAGTTGCAATAGATCTAAAGTACAAAGAGTTTTAATCAAATATTGATCACAAGACGCTACATTACCAACACGAATCAAGAACAATCATTGAATGCCTCCAAACATGTAGCTGATAAAAATAAAAAAAAGTTTCAAACACAACGCAAACAAATGTTTTAGTCGTAAAATTGTTGCACGCCGATGATAATATTACAAAGATCTTTCTCAAACAACGAAAATAAAACATTTATTTAAAAGCTTCTCAGACAAGCTAACAAATAATTTAACGTATTCTTTCTTAACATATATATCAATAACTATAAAATAACTGACAAAACGCTTTCTATTAAGATTTCACGGCTTGGCGGTTGGGGAAATTAAAAAGAAATAATGGAAAGATGCAAGATAGTCTGCAAAAACGAGAACTGCACTGCATTGCACTTATACCGTTTCTATGCACTTCTTGTTAAGAATGACTCGGCAGGATTTTCGGATTTCTTTAGAATTATCTTATCTTCACACTGGAGATTTTTGATAGCTGTTGATAGGCATCAAGTGCCACTTAAAATACCATGAATTCTCTTTAGTTTTCTCGTAGATTTCAACATCTTTTCTCTACATTTCTATCTTCTTTCGAAGGTCATTGGTATTCTTTCTAATGATCCATTGATTGTGGAATTGATCCATTGATTGTGGAATTGATCGCCACCTTCATAACGAACAGTTTCTGTAGCTCTCTAGCAAGTTCTTGATAATTCTCATTGTCAATTTTACTTGTAGTCCGTTAGAACATTTCACAAAGTTTCATTTCCTTATTTTCAATGAAACCTAAATGAGAAGGCGCATTGATATAACTAAAGATGCCTTCCACAAGTTAAACAAGGTATTAAGAAACAGAAAATCTCGTTAGAAACAAAGAAAAGAGCGTTTTAATGCTATGTAATATCAATCCTCCTATATAGCAGTGAATATTGGACAGTTTACTTAGACGTGAGTCAACAGATGTGGTTCTACAGAAGGATGATGTGAATGCCCTGGACGGAGCAATGACGAAATTTTAAGGAAATAAAAAAAGACATACTTAGAATCAAAAATAGATAGTTAAAATTTATGTGACACATTATGAGGAAAGAGTTTGGAAAATTTGACACTCACAGAACAAACTTAATTCAAGCAGAGCAGAGTAGTAATCTACCTAAAATGCTTGTATAAATGGAGGTCAAAACAAATAGGTGTTTTTCTTTGTTTGTTTTTTTTTTAATCATTTCACCCCAAGCAAGATGACAATGCCACTAAGATGCAAGTGGTTACTGAAGATTAAAGAAAATGAAAAGCATTTTGAAAAAGATTTTTTCTCACTGGTAGACTTATTATTTTTGCCCATGTGCTAAACTAAAACGGTTGACGATAGTGCGATGTGAATGGGGCACATACAACAATTTTTCTCATTTTTTAATAAATACATTTATTTTTTTCACTTAAAGTTAATCTTTAACCAGCACATTAAATAACATTTTTTACCAATATCCAAATTATTATGTATATTTGGCTACAGAATTTTCAGAGATAACACTTTTTTATTCTTGATCGCGTGATAGCGATAGAATTTGACATTACGATGAACGGAATAATGAATTACATTTACTTTCAATCAATGTGGCTAAGTTCAAGATAAAATAATGATGACCGAAATTCTTCTCACCTACCTCCAAATTGTTGGTCATATGCAATCTTTTATTATTAATTTTATTATATATTATTATTGTTATGTACATGCGCATACAATATAACCTAGAAAGAAAAACATTTCAGTCAGTGCCATGCATGATACACGCTTAGGCGATCATATATCTTTCGATACATGACTGATGAGGCAGATTTTTTCCCGCAGTAGATTGTCATTTCTTTCTGCGGTAGACCAGTTGCAATCCAAGGCTCTAGAACCAGGTCTGTCCTGCTATTTACCCATAGCTGTGGGGAGAAGGGGAGAATTCATACCTTTCCCAAGAGTATTAGCACGTAAGTGAATGTAATGGATTCGACGGGAATTCGAACCCGGCTCTCCGATTCCTCAATCCGTGCTGCTATCCATTACTCCACCGAATGCTAAAATATCCGAAAAGCTTACCGAACTTATAACACCGAAATTGCTTAAAATTTCTTTCTGAGTTGCTTTTTTATAATTTTGACTACAGTTAATTTTCTCTAATTAATTTCTTTAAACTGTGCAAATATTTTTGGTTTTTCATAAAATTACAAAGACTTTTCTTTCACTATTTGTCCATTTACATATTGTAAATAAATGCAGATAACAATTTTCAAAGAAAAAAAGTGTGCAAGTATTTGCGTAATTAGTACATTGCAAAATGTTTTTAATAGTGACCAAGCAGATACTTTGTCCGGTTTGAAACAGCCATAATGAACACACAGACACAAAAAAATCGAAACGTGCAAAGCGGAACATGCCTATTATTATAATAGCGAATAGTGAGAAAAACTCTCTCATACACACAAACACACATGGAATAAATACTGACGTTACGCGGCCTTTCCAACTAATTATTACCAAAGACATATATAAATGTCTGCTAATATTGTAGT
>CAHIKZ030001669.1:2135000-2192500 GCA_903632075.3 Acanthosepion pharaonis | reverse complement strand
TTATGATGAAACTCTCTTAAGAAGATAAAAATATTCCTATCTTTTACATAATTTTGTTAAAACAATGGATGCAATTACCCAATATCTTTTCTCGTTATATTTGTGTAAGAATGAACGCATTACGGTCGGAATTGGAACTCTATACACCTTTCTATTTCCGAGTCGTTAACCGTAACACTAACCACAATTCACACAACTCGGCGACAAATAAATTTCAAACACAGTCCCCAGTTTGTATGCGTGGCAGGAAGCCACGTTAGCTGCTGGGCTTTAAGAGAACAAACTAGTAAATTTTGACGATTCACTCTCAATTTTGGCTTTTGTCTGTTTTTGGCACTTGCTGTTATCACGACTTCTATTTACAAAATAGAACCTATCGTGATTTGTTAAATCGCAAACAAACACTTGCCGTGGCAAATATTTTATCGTTGTGACAAACTAAAGCACAAGAAGCCCTGGTTCTTTTCCGAATTGTAAAACTAATTTCTTTGTAGTAACAATAATAGAAAGAGTATTGAGGAAAAAGAGTAAGAGATAGACACCAAGTGAATCGGTATCTCTGTTGAGAATTTGAACTTAGGCTTATGAGTATGTAATGCTAAACAATGGCATAACGAAAGTTGCCTTCCAAAAGCTAAGCAAATTATTAAAATTTCGTTAGAAACAAAGAAAAGAGCACGGAAGTGGTATATCATATCAGTGTTCCTATAAGACTGTGAAATCTAGACAATCTCCCCACAGATGAAGAAGAAACTTGAAGCAACAGAAATGTGGTTCTATAGAAAGATGATGAGAATACCATGGACTGACCATGACAGTTCTAGAGAAAATGGTAACAAAAACTTATATATTATTATACTTAACATCAGTTAAGAGACAGTTGAAATTTTTAAGACACATAATAAGGGATGAAAGGTCTTGATAAAATTTATACTCACAAGACAGTTTGAAATCAAGCGAGAGAAAGGCAACGCAAAATCTACGTAGCAGTCTTGAATAAATGGATAGCGGAATAACGTTTAGGAGAGATAACAATAAAACAAAATTAAGAGCTACAAACGGTAGGAAATTGTGGAGAGCCATGATCGCCTACGTCCTGTAGGGACACGGCAATCAGAAGAAGAAATAAACCCAGAAAACACTTTAACGAGGGTTAATTTGAGTGCTTATAAAATCTGAACTAATCGAAATCTATAAAATGTGAAATAATCGATGCCAAAGCTTGAAAGAAAATTCACATGCGCAATTTATACCCAGATGTGTGTGTGTGTGTCTGTGTTTCTTTCTTATACTAAAGTTCGCGCAATACAAATCTCAGATGCCTCTCGTTGTAGAGTTCTATTGAATGTGTGATATGATTATAAGGTGGGAAGGAAGTGAGGGTTATGATGATTAGGAGGATATATAAAACTGACCTTGACTTGGACAGGTTAGGATTGTAGTTTTCAGGAATAAATCCACTCGAGAGTTTCTTCCACAAAATAGTACTTCTTGGTAAAAAGCTGTCAGATTGGAACTTCCTACTTACAAATGGAATACAGAGAAAATTCGAATGGTTATATCCCGAAAGCTTGTAGCATGGTTGCTCGTAATCGTAAAAAAAATATGGGTGTGTACGTGCGCGTGAGTAATACTTTTGTATATCATACCCACATCTATAAAGTGGATCCTTCTGGTGACGTAGTAGAAATAGAATTTTATGTTAAACTTGATAAATACAGTGATAAATACAGTTCCTTAACGTTTCTATGGTGAATAAATTGTCTTTTCAGGGAAGGCAGATTTTTTTTTATCTGAGAAACCGACAGATTACCCCCTGTTTTCCGGTAATTAATAGTCTAGCACCTCTTTTAATCCAGAAAAAATAAATTGTATTTGAATTTCACATGATTGCCATACTGATTCAGCGGTCGACCACAGGTGACATTGTACAGGTTGCGGCAGAAATATCTCCCACATAATGGTAAGACATTAGTGGCTATAGTTCCTTCATCTAACTAATGTCTTACTATTTTGTGGGAGGTATTTCTGTTGCATTCTGTATTTAATAATACTTGAATATACCTTTCTACAAGTCGATGATGTATAATTAGAATGTCAGAAGCGTGTTGATCTGTTGTTATTGTGTTCTTTCTATTTGTTCGCTTTATAACGGATAATCCGGCATGATTTCTGAAAACCGGTTCTGTACCTAATGAGAAAGTGTAATTTAATATCTACGCGATTACTAACATACTATTTCACAAAGTAATAAAGAAAAAATTACACATCCAAGTTTGTAAATATGATATTAATTAACTATAATTATTTTTCTGATACTACTTTCCTACCACGCATTTTACACTAGAGTTCAAAAGTTTGAAGTCACCCCCAGAATTAGCATGGAATGAACCTGACAGAAGAATGAGAAAAAAATGAAAAAGAGCTCTTAGAGTCATTGAAAAAGCAATGGAATCAGTTATCAAACTTATACTTTGAGAATCTTTGGCAACAAATGCCAAAAATTTGTGCTGCAGTAATGATGGCTATAGGAGGATATTTTGACGAGAGCAAAATTCATTCATAAAATACTTTTTTCTTTTAGTCATAATAAAATTTCTAATAAAAAAAATATCACCATTTTAATGTACTCTTATTTAAGGTACAAAAAAAATACTTTGGGGGCCAGTTTTAAAAAAAATTACCAGGAATGATCTCAAACTTTTGAATTATATTGTTTAACAAGTAAACATTATTTAAATGTAAATAACTTCAAATTGTGTTGACTGGCATGGACGATTCATCTCATGTTATCTTGAAGTAAAACCGTGTGACTTTTAACCGGGTTCAGCAAGCATTGAGGCAGTGTACTCCTTTGTCATTGCTATTTTTTAAAACCCTCGCTTATTTCTCAAATTATAGTTGAATTACGCATATACTTCCTGTGCGCATGCGCTTTCAGAAACGTTCACACAGCATTCAGCCGTACATACATTCTGGCCCGAAGTAATTAATTAGGGAAGATAACTAAATTGCACTCATAATAGTAATACACAAGAAACATGGGAAAAGGTGCCTGAAAAAACTCTTTCAACAACAGCAAAAAATAACAAGTAACAATTCCCAGGAAGAAAAAAAATGCAATAGCTTGACAAATTTAGCTGTATTAGAGAGAAACTTGGCAGACTGAAGAATAGAGTGATCGGCTATTTGAATGAAAGGGGAATGGGGTATATTTTGAATGAAAGGGGAATGGGGTATATTTTTAAAAAATGGACAATGAATGGAACTACTGTGGAAGTAAACACCAGAAATAGTGACGTCTGTGTCAGTTAAGATAAATAATCAAATTTATGCTTCCATAGCCTAATGTTTAAATCCATGAACGGGTTGTACAGGTTTCTAGCGGGTCAATGTTCGAATATCATGTGGACCGATTCAAACTTTCAGTTTTTAATAACAATGACTTCGTATTTTCGATTTTTTTTTTATTCGGTAAATTTAAAGATGACAGAATTACAAACTATTTCACTGCGTGCATATTCAGATTAACAGCCTGATCATTCGACTCGTGATAGATCATAAACATTGTTGGCAGCTCGTCAAAGGTGCCTGATTATCTCCTTGGGATGATTTTTAAAATGTTAATGCGTTAACAACGCCGTGGTGTCGTGATTATCAAGGTTAATCATTCAGATCATTACTAGCGTCACCAGTTCGATCCTCACTGAGATATACACTACCCAGATCGATGTATACCTGAAGAAGACCGGACAGCACGACGACCGAAACGTTGTGATAATGATATACAGAATAAGGATAATTGTCCGAATATACAAATAATACAAAAACACTTTCTTTTTTTTTAAGTTCACTCTTTACAAGGTTAAAAGATAACAGAAGACAAATTAAATTTGTTTGGTTTGTTTTACGGTATATCAACCTCAATGGGTTATTTAATGCCGACAAGATTTTTATTGCTAGTAATTTTTTTTACAAAAACGTATTACTGTATTAAAACCTATTTTTACACTTTCATAGTGTTTTGACCCGTTTGGGGATTAACTATTTGCCCATAGCTGAAACCCTAACAGGTGCTACCACCCTGGGTCAGGTTGGACATGGGAATACAAGCAATTAAGAGGTGCTTCCACTCTCCTCAAAACCTCCTGATCAGAGGCCTTGCTGTTGGATGTAGTTTATAGTCATACCTGGAACGGAATTTGTACGTAAATTTTTGTTACATATATACATACTAACGTACTAACAATCAACTTTTCGAGTGCTTGGTTGTATGCGTTTTATTGGCGACTAAATGGTTTGTCCCTGGGGACTGAAAATTATTCTATAAAAGTATAACTATGCTTAATGATGAATATAAGAAAAGTGGCGTTAACCTGCGAGTTCAATAAAGGTCGTCACAATGTCAAAATCATTATTTGGGGTCAAATAAGAATAGTTTACTTTGAAATACAAAAATGTTTAGCATCATCACGCATATCTATATTGCCTACATACTATATTGTCACTATTAGGTAGGTGAGGTAGTTTATTACATAAGTTAGAATTTAATCAATCACCTAGGTTACATTTCTATCAGGTATTCCAGCTCGTCACACGTATAGGTATACCTATTCACATGCATGCATATGTCTCAGATTTGTGTATGAATAATAACTTTTGCCAAGGATTACAATAAGTGTAACAGCTTTTTAGTTATTACTGCCTGAACGATAATTATTTGAAAGTAATGCAAATGCTCGATCATCATTAGGACATTCAAGATATTCGACAATGCGGATTCATGACTTTAGCAGAGGTATTAGTGCTAAATAAACATATCCAGCTTCATGTAAGGTAGTGATAACTTGTCACTTGTCCGCTGATGCTGATGGAGTGACAATGTGATAATCATTGATGCTTGTGCATTTAATGATCAATAGTGATGATATTGGATCTTGGTTTTAAGGTTTTAGTTATTTTAATTTCTAATCCGACACTGTCTATCCATTGCCGTAGATCGACGGCCTGAGTGAAGTTTCTATTAAAAACAACTAAAAGAATAAAATGAAAGTAAATAATAGTCTGTTATCTTTCAGTTTCCAGCACATTGCAATGAATGGCATAGTGCTTATTCATATCGACCTTCAGTGAGAGCTCAATTATTGTGTATTTTGTACAAAAGTCGCATAAAGCCGAACGATAACATTAACAAACAAAATGGTCTTACGCTAAAATTGCTTTAAACAAAATGTGTTTGGGTTGGGATATTTTTACCGCTTTCTCCAGTTTATTTAATACTGAACTCTGTCGTTTTGATAAACAATAGAAAGGTAGATAATAATCGGATTCTCACGAGGGAGTCAAAAAAATGTAGACATCAGTCCGGTTTGCACAATGAAGTAAAAAAAGGTAGACATCGGTCCATTTGCCCGAGGGAGTGAAAGAAAATGTAGACATCGGTCCGGTTTGAACATCGGTGTAGACATCAGTCCGGTTTGCACGAGGGAGTGAAAGAAAATGTAACATGGTCCAGTTTGCACATCGGTCCGGTTTGCAGGAGTGAAAAAAAATATAGACATCGGTCCGGTTTGCACGAGTGAAAAAAAAATGTGAACATCAGTCCGGTTTGCACGAGGGAGTGAAAGAAAATGTAGACATCGGTCCGGTTTGCACGAGGGAGTGAAAGAAAAATGTAGACATCGGTCCGGTTTGCACGAGGGAGTGAAAGAAAAATGTAGACATCGGTCCGGTTTGCACGAGGGAGTCAAAAAAGGCTGACATAAGTACAGCAAACTTGAACCCAGATGATAGTGCGAAAAATTTGACATTTTATGGGAAGTAGCACTTGTCCTCAAGGTAGCGTGTTAATCCACAAACTGTTTAAGAGTTTAGTATCCGCTCGGAGATCCACAAAAGTTAACTTTACGCTACAAATATCACAAGCGAGTATCTCTAACTTTCAAAAGAATCAGAAGCAACAAATATTGTTTGGATAACTAAAGCTATTCTTTGTATGCTTACTGTTTAACAACATAATGGAGCACTCACGTGATATAATTTGTAATTAGATAGACTTAGCCTAATTGAAATGAATTAGTTCGGTTGGTGTACTGGTGACTATTTTTACATTCAAACACTAAGATTTTTCTTTTCTTTATTCCTATCGAATGTAACTGGAAATGCTGAAAAATGGCGCAACCAAAACAAATGAACAAAAAGATTACGAAGAAATGTCAATTGTCCGAACATTGGCTCTAGCAAAATATTGTTTTTGCTCACTTGGTCTTCCATAAATGAGTCTTTGTGCCAACAAACATCCATCGTTTCGAGTTAGAAAAATGTGATTTTGTGTGCCGATATCGAAAGCTGTAACAAACGATACTGATCATTACCCAAGGCTCCAGTACTGCTATTTTTGGGCCAAAAAGTGACCCAGTTCAACAAATACGTATGTAAGGAATGAGTCATAAATTCAAAACGTACATTCAACCAGGCATCCACGAACTAAAAAAAAAAATTCACATACACTTTTTTTAACGTAATATAATGCTTGTCATGGGGCACTTCGAGGTAGTGTAATGGTTAGCAAGCTTGTCTCGCTAGAACAATTACAACTGAGTAATTACAAGTGAGTTCGATCCTCGCTGGGCGCCCCTTTACTTTCGGCCTTGTGCCACATCCAAGCTACGCTTGGAAAATAAATTTGGGCACCTCAGCGTGGTGTAATGGTTAGCAAGCTTGTCTTGCTAAAATAGTTACAAATGAATAGTGAATTCGATCCTCACTGGGTGCCTCATACTTTCAGCCTTGACCCTTTACGCTTAGAAAATCAATATGATGCTTGTCATGGTGAACTATCACAGACAAAGGCCAGAATGTTCTATTACCCAAAAGATAGATCATAGAGTATATATATATCTGTACTTATCACATTATGGTGCCTACCGTAGAACAGCTTTGAGTTTTTCTCCTATATTGCTACTAGGTGTTGTTTTTTTTTGTTTTGTTTTTTGGTTTGTTTGTTTTTTTCTCACAGAAATGCTTTTTGCAGCCTAGTGCCAACCCCGGGCGATACCTTCTGTAGAATTTTATTTACTAACATAATCCTAGTGATCTATTCTAGTGGACTTGTGTCGGACTAGAGGCTAAGCTTTCTCAATTTAGCAAAAATTTTAAAGCATGCCATGTATTCCTTTATCACCAGTCACACAATCAGAATCGCACCCACAAACTCACGTTCACAATTAGTGAAAGCACCAATATAGAATGAACTATGCCTGTTAACATTGTTAGGGTGTAACTCATAACATGTGATTGTAGTGGTCGAGTTATGTTACTGAGAGTGGGTATTGAGTGAGAAGAGGAAACGGGGAGAGGCCTGACAATAGCATACCACAGGAGAGAGAGAAAGAGGTAGGGGCAAGGAGGTGGAAGAGTAGATAAATGAGAAAAATACTTTTAAAAAAAAAAACAAGAAAGAATTTTAAAAAAAGTAAAGCTGAAAATAAGGGAGCGAAGAATAAAGTGAAGGAAAAAAGAAAAAGTATACCGAAAGAAAAGAAAGAAAAAAAGAGAGGATTATTAAGATATTTAAAAGAAAACAAAGAAGGAAGGAAAATATTGCGAAATTGAGCAGAAAATTGTTAAAATAAGGCGGGGGGGTGAAGAAGCCAAAAAAGATTGAAGAGAAACGAGAAAAATATAAAACAAATAATGTAGCGAGTAAAGAAACTATTAAAAATTTTTTGATAAAAATGTATTATATCATCCCATAAATAATGTCTGAAATAAAAAGAAAAATATCAAAATTTCTTGTCTAATTAAAATTTATTCGTTAAAGGCATTAACACGTTATAAGTAAAAATCTGTAATGCATAACGGATTTTCATAAACCAATAATTAATACCAGATCTTTGTTTTTATTTTTATAACTATTTTATAATTATATGTTCTGATAAACATTCTTCTATGGTAACTAGGCTCTATGAATTTAATCGCGGTACTAGATTGACAGTTAGGTCTCACCATTTACAGTTGAAATGATTACTTGTAACACTAAGTCCTATGCTAACAGTTTCTTCTCTTGCACTTCTCGTTTATGCAACTCTCTTCTGGCTTCTTGCTTCTCAATCAATTTTGATCTTCATAAATTTAAATGTAATGTCAACCATTATCTTCTGTCTTAATTCCTGTGTTTTTATTATTTTCTCTTCTTAATAGTATTTTCTCATATTTTCTAACACACAGTAGTCTGCGTCTTAGTAGCTTTGTTGCCTTGCTTAATGTAAAATGATTTTAAAAACTGACACCGGATTTTCTGATGATCATTAATGATAATTGTAATATTAGCCTTTTTCTTATAAGGAAACATTCAGCATTAATTTACTGAACAGACTGTGCTACTGTTGGTTGAAACTAATAAAATCTTTCTCTTCCTACAATTCTCTTGAAAAATTGCAGTAACTGTTATCGCTGTTTCCAGTATTGATGGGAGATTTCTTTCTAATCTGTTGCTTTAAGTAGTTTGGAACATCAACATCTTGATTAATGGATTAACTGAGATTCCTTCAGCTTTATGTAGAATATACCAAGTGTTTTTCGTCTATAATATCTCTTTTAAGAATTGTCAAATTCAAGTACTATTGTGGAATCATTATTCAGGTAGAAATTTTCAGTAAGTGCGCCAATTCAGAAAAACGTGAAAGTGTCTATTTTCTGACGTAGCATAATAGAGATGCCATCTGATATAATTATTAATTTAGGTTTAAATAGCATAAATCCGCGGTTAATGAAACTCAGTGGGCATAGAATTCACTACGTTGGCGACATTAAATATGCAACGATTGTCCTCTCAATCAAGTAGGTGCACTGTATTGCTGCATATAAAGATGTGAAGAATACAGTTTGTAGATATCAGACATAAAATATTATTATATAAATCTATTATATAGCCATATATGTATGTATCAGTTACGTGCCATGCGTGATACCCGCTTAGACGATCACGTACCTTTCGATACATGACTGACGAGACAGATTTTTCCTGCAGTAGGTTGCTATTTCTTTCTACGGTAGACCAGTTGCGATCCAGCGCTATAGAACCCGGCCTGTCCTGCTATTTATCCATAACTGGGGGAGGAGAAGAGGATTCATATCTTTCCCAAGGGTATTAGCACGTAAGTGAATGTAATGGATTCGACTGGAATTCGAACTCGGCTTTCTGATTCCTCAGTCCGAGCCCCTATCCACCGTGCCTCCTATCTATGTATACAAGACGATAAAGACACTAAAATGCAAGCTTTTATTGAAGGGAAAGGATGATAAAAAAAGAACAGGATTCAAGGAGACAGAAGATGACGATTGATGAAACATTTAAATTTTTGGAAGATTGCCGTTGAAAGCGAAGCAAAAAGCGGGAGAAGAAACTGTTAGAATAGAACTTACGGTTACCCACAGCAATTTCAACAGTAAGATGACAAAACCTCGTTCCAATCTAGCACTATAAAATAAGTGTGCCGGTTCAAATAAACGTTCCTTTGGATATTTTTTATATAAGTTTACTAAACTGGAACAATTATATTTAATTGTACCGTGGAGAAAATTATTTGAAAAATAATAAGCATAATGTATCAAACCTGCACCGTGCTTACGGCCGTATCATGTTCAAACACCGGTTCTCATACGATCACCGAAGTTAAGCAAGGTTAGTATTTAGATTGGTAACCGTTTGGTGCTGTAAGTTTGAATGCGGATGGTGTAATGGATAACTGATCAGAATCTGGAAATTGGAGAGCCATGTTCCAATTCATGTCGCGTTCATCATATTCACTGATGCGCAAATACACTTGGGAAAGGTATGAAACCACCTTTACTCTACCAGCGACAAGTTAATTAGTATAGCTCGTGTCAGTAAATCATAATTATCTCAAAAGCAAATTCTTACAATCTAAAAGTATGTTCTGGCTTTAAATAAGCTGCAAAAGGTAGATAAGCCGTAAAAACAAATGCACCATGCCGAAAGGAGTGTGAATTAAATGAAATAATTAAATCGTGCTGCACTTGTATTTAGTACAGAATGGTGTTTCCACTGGCTATTGTTTATATATTTCAAGACGGAAATGTGAAAATGTAAGTATCTGTCTATATTTCTGAGATGAGGTATTATGCACACTATTTACATTATTCGGACTAGTGTCCTCATCTTTGTCGCCATATTTATTACAACGTTTCGGCTGTTGTACGCTCCGGTCTTCTTTAGGTGGTTGGAATGTCGAACTGAACCCTTTATTTCCCTCACTGGGGTAAACTGTTCTAGTTAAATGGATGTCAGTTATCAGTTATCTCCTGTTAATTCCCCTCTCCAAGTTCTCCACTGCCTTAACCGGGTATTGAACTCACACTCTTAGGGTCCTTTTGTCACTGGATTTAACCAACGTGTTTATCCACCGGGCCATGTGTCCTTGAGTAAGAACTTAATAAAATATGTCGTCCATTTTTGACAGCCTGTATAATCTGGTTACCAAGGACCTCTTTCCTACTGCTGCATATTACCGTTTTTGGAGAAGAAATGTTTTAAGTCTTTTCCATCTTTTTGAGTATCTTAACTTTACTATTGAGATAGCTCTGTAAACTCCAAAATAGGGGTGCTGATCAGATCGAGCAAGATCTAGATGAGTAGTTTTAACCTTTTATTCCCTAGCGTCCCTTTTCAGATATGTATGCATGTTGGCGCCCATTATATTAAAATTGCACAGGTAAAGGGAGCATACTTAATATCATTTATTTCTGGTTTATTGCATTATAGCTGCGCCAGTTTAATAAAAAATAAAATTAAAATTTTATCTTTATTTATGAAAAGATTAAACATTTTCAGTTTCGAAGCGCATGAAGTTTTTTGTATGAGTAAACTGTCAGTTACTTTGTCTTTTAAATGCTTCAATTGACTGCATTCCAAGACATAATTCATGGACAGAATCCGAGTAAAAAATTACTATTGGGGGAAACAATTAGAAAAAGCCAGAAGAGAATTGTGTCGGAAACAAAGCCCCAAAACATTTTATCTTTCTGTATTTCTTACAGAAAATTAAAGAACAGGAATATTGCCTTTTCTACAGTTCTTTTCCGTTTTATTTTTTTCCTTCAGAGAAAACAAAATGTCTCTCGTTGTCTGGGAGAGAAGATCATTTCTAGAGACACTTACGCCTTTACGATGAATAAAACATTGTTTTGGACAATAATGCCTATACTTGGAGAAAACCAAGTTTCAAATTAGAAAAGCCTGTGACTAGAAAGAACATCATTTTCTCGTTTTATTGAACAGTCATGCAGATTCACTCAGAGTATGCCTTTTTCTACTCTTCCTCTATTTTAGATATTGAACATTCTAATATTTATTACAGTGTGAATTGTTGCCATGACGAGGCAACAAAAAGAAGGCCGTTTAATCTTCAGAAAAAGTCTAACTCAAAATCTATGGGAAAGAACAATAGAAACAGAAAAATGGAAGAGTTAAAATTATATTCTTTGAATATTTCTACTTAAAAATGCAGAAATGAAGAGGGAAAAGTTTTCAGAGTATTATAAAACCAGATTAAAATAGTGTAAGGGATTCGGCATTGCTTGAGAGAAAAAGCCAATGACATAAAAAAAATCAGATCTTTCTATATTAATGAATAAGTCTGTACTTCTGAGATGGGATATTGTAACCATTTATACTACTGACATTGTTCGGACTGTTGTCCTCGTCTTTATTGTCATATTCACAACGTTTCGGATGTTTTACACGACGGACTTCTTCAGGTGTTATACGTTGGAATTTCGAACCGAACCCTTTATTTCGTCCACTAGGGTAGATTGTTCTCGTTCCACGTGCCGTGCCATTTCTGGATATCTCAGTTTCAATTATTTCCTTTTAGTAACTCAAATCTCCAAGTTTTTGTTCACATTTGCTGTGGCCAGGTATTGAACTCCCAACTCTTTGTGTCAAGTCACTGGATTACTTCAACCAATGCTTTTATTCACTGAGCGACGTGTAAATGTAAATAGTGTAATGAATAAGTATTGACCAATTAAAACAACTCTGATAAAAGGTAATCAATGCCGATCCGACCTCGTTATTTTGGTTGCAGCTTTTCTACGCGATCAAAAAAAAGTTGTGATTTCTTTTATAAGAATCTTCCAGAAAAACAACAAACTAGTTTTATCGGTACCTCCAAGTAAATTCTGAAAAGTTAAGAATTTATAACCCTCTGAATTAGTGCAGAGTGACACATCGACACGCATTGGTCTCTACCGACTGGCTACTTTATCAGGAAAATCAAAAGTAATAAAGGGCTCATAAATTATATGCACATAAAACTGCACAACCAAATGGAACATAATACCAGGATACGTGCTATTTTGCAAACATATTTAAAAGATTCAATATGTAGAAATGTTAGTGAAACTCTGGAACCATACAAGCTTGAACCTTACTCATATATTAAAACTTTCCAGTTTACATTCTCTGTTGCGCTGAAGGTAAAATAGCAAACCCGATTTTAGACATCCACCCCAACTTGAGTGGCATTAACTTTTAATGCCTATTTCTCTTCTCATAACCATAAATCAAGAAAACCATCCGTCCTTGTTTATTCTGAATAGTGAAAAAATTAGTTTGTCTTTCACTATATTTAAACACAATAGGTTAAGCCATACTCAATTCTTAATTAACATGCTCTTAAATAAAGGGCAAATATTTGGGCTAGATGAAATTGAAATATAAAGCTACATGTCAACTCTTTTTCATTTATTGGGCTATGACTAACAAGCTTCTCTTGCAAAACGCTATTGTACTATTAAACTACCTTGTAGCTAAAATGATAGCATTTGAGATAAGTATCCAGATAAAGCAAGAACTGGATACACACGCACATATATAGGCCCCAGGAAAATTTAATTCCGGTCGAGCACTCTTGGGAGAAAGCGCAGATTTGTAAACAATGACTACTATTGCTACTACTACAAGGTCTTCCATGAATTGAGCCCTGTCGGTCATTGGCGCGTTTATTCGAAGAAGAATAAGTAAAAATTAGCCTTCCTCTCAAGAGCTAAGGGACAAATTATATATATATATATATATATATATATATATATATATATATATATATATGTAACTACACTCGTCTCAAAAACCTTCGGTTTCTTGATTTTACTAATGGCCAAATCAATCTCGAAGGAAAAAGGTTTTAAAAAAAAGAAAGAGCTATGAACATGAACGTCTGTCGAAAATAATCGTACAGCATACAGGTCCAAAGCCCCAAGAAAAAAAAACGATACGTGTAATCAACTAACTTAAAAGTGCTCAATACAAAAGTAAAGAAGACCTAGTCAAACCTAGAGCCAGACAAACCTGCTGGCAGGTAAAACCTTTGGTAGGTTTGCCTGACTCTCTAAGTTTGTTTTATCTCTCTAGAATCGAAACCCGACTGATTTGGCATCAGTCGGGTTTCGACATCACTTGAGCAATCGGATGTCTAACCACACTGATGAGCGAAATCTGTTGATGACATTATATATATATATATATATATATATATATATATATATATATATATATATATATATAAACCCTCTCAAATTGAAAAATTTTACGATACCATCTTCCTACCAGCATCTTGCGTTGTGCAAGATTAAGAAATTAAGATTTTGAAATAATAATAATAAACCCACCTGGAATAAGTTAGATTTCAAGGCTTGACTAAAAAGAAATATTTTTCATTGCAAGAAATGAAGTTTTACATATGGACAGATTTGAAGTCAAGCGGCACAGAGGAAAACAGCGCATAACCTTAGCTAGCGATCTTGTGTAAATGGATAACCGAACAGTTTAGGAGAGAGGACAAAACATATTAAGTGCCACAAAGAACAGGAAAATGTAGAGAGCCATGATCGCTAATTTCCTGAAGAAACACGACACATACAACTTATTCGATAATACTGTTTGTTTTTCTCTTCATTTATATAAGCAACCATATAATGTAATATGTCTTAGCAAATGTTTTCTGTTTTGTTGGGTTTTCTTAACTTTGATCACATTAGATTGGCAAATATGCAATAGATAGCTTAATGCATAAGGACTCTACAACAGAACCTTACACTACCTAAATGTTTGACTTTGCAAAATAAGCCCCTTAAAATACTTTTAAGATAAATAATTTTCTTTTTTTTTTTTTCATTTTTTTTTTTTTGTTTACTCTCTCTTTATTTTCTTTCAAGCAGCATAAAACAATTTCTTTGCTGTTCGTAGTTGTGCACAGTCCAGCCTTTCAAAAGGAGGCAATCAACAGTACAAATATTTGTGCTGACAGAACACTTTACACAGTAAGTGATAGTCTTGGTGGAGTCATGAAAAACTTTTCTTCTTTCATCATCCCCGATCAGCTAAGTAAAAGTTTTTTTCTTTTTCTGCCAAAATTAAACACAGGGCTGATCACAAAGTGTAGGAATCTGGCATAAGAAACTAAAAAAGAAAAATGAAAAAGTGATAAAAGAATTGAAAAAATTGTTTGAAGAAAGCATTACTTCAGGTAGGCCAATGTTAAGAAAGATGAAAAACTGATATTATCAAATCATAAGAGAACTTACAAAGAAATGGGAGGACAATAAAAAAAAAAATGGTTTGCCGCTGTGATTAGTTACATATTAGGTTGAATCATAATTAATTTCCGCTTTTGTTTATTAAATGTATTCTTAACCTTGCGTTAGTCACTTCGGATTTCCGAAAATGGATAGTCCTTTAGTGTTTGCCTCACCCGACAACTGAGCTACAACTGCAACACATCAGCGTGATAGCGATTGTGGGGACTGGATAATTTGGGGCTTTATCCCATGTGCACGCGTCTAGTCACATGAAAAGCGAGGAAATATCCTATGAAAATATTTTTGATGGTATACATATTTGTTAGGTACACCTAACACTAGAAAGAATAGTCATTGGGGTAGTACTGTCAAAAAAAAGAGAACACCAGTGCCAATGCGTACTACACACCCTCACTGAGTCAGAAGGGTTGTGGGAGGAAGCAATTTTGCCAACTCGGAATCACGGCTATTTACATTGTTCGAACTGTTTTCCTCCTCATGACGGTGAGACCTAGCTGCTACTCAAGTAGCACGCTTAAATTCATATAGTCGAGGCATTGGGGGTGGGAGCTCATCAGAACAATATCTGTCTATATATCTGTTGTCCTCAAATTTATTGCCATATTCACGACGTTTCGACCATTGTAGACTCTAACCTTCTTCAGGTGATTTAAATTTCGAACTGAAGCCTATATTTCGTCCACCAGTGTAGAAAAAAATATATTGCAATGCATTTTTGAAGAAAAAATATTTTCAGCAATACTTTTGGGGAAAAAGTATTACCAGAAATACTTTTGGGAAAAAATATTACCAGCAATAAAAATCTTGTCGGCATTAAATAACCCAGTGAGGTTGATATGCCGTAGAACAAGCATAATCAAATCATATCAGAAATATAGACAGATATCGGAATTACGAGTACTTTAAAAATTGGAGGATAACAAAAAAACTCCATGTGATTAATGCAGGTTTAAAACAAAATAAAGCTACGTATGTTATGTGGATGAAAACTTCTGTGTGCTTAATAACAATGCTTTGAAAGTTTTGCATGTGAAAAGAAAAGCAATGGTGCCATGTTTTCTTTGGATGTGTCTTTACAAAGACAAAATTCTATTACGTCTGCGTACCGAAAATCCAGGTGTATTGGATCGTATACTCGCCGGGATTCGTTTTGTCATAAACGGTATAAAATTAATCTCATAAAGGAATTGGTACAGTGGGTCTTAATGATCTGTTTTACAAATTTACTTTCTTTTTTTTTTTTTTGTTAATCAGAATCACCCAAAGCAAAGAAGTAATGCCACTAAAACACAAGGGGTTACAGGGTGGGGGAAGAATTAGGAACAGAAACATTAATGATGAGCAGAAAGAGAAGAGAGTAATCAGGTGGACATTAGATAGCGATTGACATTGCATTTAAATTTTTGCAGATTAAAGTTGGCTGGAAAGCAAGTATCCGGAAGGGAGTGCCACAAGCGAGAAGTACGAGAGAAGAAGCTCTTAGCATAGAACTTACGGTTATATATAGCAAGCTCAACTGTAAATTGATGAGATATCGACGCCAGTCTAGTGCTGTGCTTAAATTCAAAATATCTTGAATACCAAAGCGAGGAGCTTATTCTAACAATTATGATGAAAACATTTATAGAAAAGACAGAGAGTCAACCTTACGGCGGTGAGAAAGTGACTGGAGCCGAGCCGCCAGGTCAAGACCAATAATATTGCAGACTCTTCTTTGGATCTTATCAAGCAGTTCAAGATAAATAACAGGGGCACCGGACCATATGTGGCAGCAATATTCTAAGCATGATTGAATGGGAGACTTATAGATATATAATAAATGTTAGAACAGAAATTAGAATCTGCTCGGAAAATATTTTGCGATAATGACTGTCCTCTGGGTGTGCTGTAATCTTGCATTCATACTAAAATTGCACAGTTCTATAAATTAGCAAAATTTTTGTCCCGAAAAATATCCTGTTTATCTCAGATTGAATTAACGAGCCTTCTATGCGAGTTACTAAGCAAACCTCTGAAATTGTCTGACAGTATTATTTTTCGGTTAATTCACGCATTATGCTCACTTCTTGACCCATGTTGAAATCAATTCATAAAGATGGTCTCCCTATTTTTAAAACTAGTTTCGTAATTTACCAATTTAAATGTCAGTGTGAAGCTAACAACATTGGTAGGATCACTCAACTTCTAAAGAGGATAATTGCTCAACATGTCCCTGCGTGTATTAGAAACACTCGACTAGATAAGTGTACCGTCACATCCGAGTTTGCAATCGCAGAACACCTTATAAACAAATCGGGTGTGTGCATCGTCCTTCCGACAGGAGATGTTCTCGGTTTTATATAGACCCATTCCAAGTATCATTTAAAAGTAGTTGAAACTATTTTCATTAAATCAAAACAAAAGTCCTGGGTAAGACGATAAACTAAATCCGGGAGCAAAACCACTGATCAGGGGAATGAAGATTTTGAGGAACATGTAACCGCCTCTTACTTTTGTTTCCAAGTTCATCCTGACCGAGGTGGTAACACCTGTTAGGATCCCAGCTATGGGAATATAGTGAACACTTAAACAGAACACTATGAAAGTATAAAATTACATTTTTATGGTAAAATAATCTACAATACATTTCATAGTAAAGTGACTATCAATACATTTTATCTGTAGTTGAAGCCATAAAACTGTATCCAAAATATTTAGATTTCCGCATTAAATAACCCATAGAGATTGATATTTCGCTAAACAAAATCAATTAACCAAACTAAATCAAGACAACCTTCTTTGTGCAAACGGATTGTTTGTTACAATTGAATGTGATTTGTTTATAATATATATATATATATATATATATATATATACACCCACCCGTCTCAATATATTATTGACACACGTGTATTTTCATCTTCATGTTTCCATTTTTAGTGGGTTGCGCAAGACTTGTGCACCGACTCGATCGAGTTCTGACAAGTGAGGAGCGACAACCGGTTATCTCATTCTATATGATTTTTGTTTTTCGCTCTTTTTCTGTTTTTTTTTTTTTTCTTGTTTCTAATTTTGTATTACCAACTGTCGTAGTTGTCATTCTATTTTAATTAGGTCCGTTTTCATTGCCTTGATTAAAATGTGTACCTCTGAGATGTTCAAATAAATAAAGTACAATTGTATCTTATTCTATTATATATTCACTATTGTTCCCAATCACTTGTTGCCATTTACCAAACAGCTCTTCATGATACCTCTTGCCTAAAAATTCTGCAGGTTTTGACGGGAAAACGTTTTTCGGCGAAGTCTTGAATCTGATCTTCATTAGAGAAAGTTTTCCCCATCAAAGCATTTCACAGAGTTCAAAAAAGGTAATAATCGTTCGGTAGAAGGGCAGGTGAATATGGCAGCTGGGTTAGAACAGACCAACAAAATTTTATGTTTTTTTTTTTTTTGGGGTGTCAATGGAGGAAAACATTTACTCTTTAATCCATTGTGTACGCTGCTACAGTCCTGCAAAAACTAAAGCATGTTAGTTTGATCCAAATTTATCCTTACATCCCATAGATGATCAGTAGATAGAATGATACATTCGTTATTGTAATTGGTTCCCTAAAATGGAAGTTACTAATGACTAAACCTAATTTTTCCATCCGAAGTCAGTGTTTGAGCCAAGAAAAAAATAACTTTATCATTAATTTATGACAATTTATTTCCCTTTTAATTTTTACTTCCTTTTATCGCAGTTTTAAAAATGCTAAAAAATAGTTAAATTATTAATACTAATGGTTGACAATGAGTCATATTATAAAAATAATACTGCTTTTATTAATACTGTTACCGTAAAACTGTATTGGGCTTATAAAGATAGTGGAATGAACTGAGGTGGTGAAATGGTTACATTCCATAGTTCTGCAGATCGGCAAAATTTCGTAGCTTAGCGATTAAACTCCCTTTTGTTTCTGATCCGCGCTGTCTGGCTGCCGATTCTACATTAATGAACAATCTCCAGAGTAACAACAAATAAAGGAATGGTTGTCAATGCTTCATGTAATAAAGCATAAAGATGAAAGTAAATACTTGTCAGAAATGACTAATAATGGATAGCAAGGGTTCATTTAGTAAAACATGAAGATAAAAGTAAAGTCAAAGTGAAAAATTGATCATAAATGTGGACAATGTTTCATCTCATAAAAAAGATGCTGAAAGTAAATACTCGTCAAATATTAATAATAATGGTCGACAATGTTTCATTTAATTAAAAATAGAAATATATCTTATTTTATGTGCTGTGTCCTTTCAGGGCGTAGATGATCAGGGCTCTCCACATCTTCCTGTTCCTTGTAGCTCTTCATAAGTGCTGTCTTTTTGTTATTTCTCCCAAACCCTATTCTACCATCCATTTACTCAAGCTCATCAATTATGTTACGAGATGCTTTCATCTGTCCCTCTTTCCCTAAATATGTCCTCTTTGCTGGTAACCATGAATTCTGTCTTCTTGTAGTTCATATTTAGACCTTTCTTCTCGCCTTCCTTCGCTACCTTCTGTAGGAGCTTTTTTAGTTTCCTTTCTGTGTCTGCTATTAAGTAAAAACTTTGTCGAATATGGTTGACAAAGAACTGAGATGATTGTGAGATATTTTTGTTATGTAAAATAGATATTTTCATTTTTGCATTGTTTGGCTACAGACTTATTGACTTAAGTAAATTTGTAAGAAAAAGTGATTATAATTGGTAACAAGTTGAACCCATAGAGATAAGTGGTGGAAGACAAATGAATTTCAGTTAACGTGTGTATAACTGGTTTTGCAATTGCTACAATAATCATTACTAATTAAATTAAAAACTGATTCGTAATTATCATCAATCATGTTTTTAAACACTTCTATCCTTCATTAAAACTTCCAAATTTACCATGTTTGCTTCGTCTGCTACAAAGCCACGTCTATGTGGCAGCGTGAAAGGTCCAAACTCCCTGTAGTGGGAAAAGCCTACAAGGCGAACTTGGTAACGATTGTTGCATAACGGGATGTTCTGGTGTTAATTTTAGTC
Source organism: Acanthosepion pharaonis (assembly GCA_903632075.3). Classification (NCBI taxonomy): domain Eukaryota; kingdom Metazoa; phylum Mollusca; class Cephalopoda; order Sepiida; family Sepiidae; genus Acanthosepion; species Acanthosepion pharaonis. The sequence continues at coordinate 2,172,847 of CAHIKZ030001669.1, read as the reverse complement.
TAATATAATATCACACTATTCAAGCACACAATAAGAAGCAAATTTGTCACTCGAGCGACATGGTCTATGGAACAATTTTAATATTATAATTATATTATATTGACGACAGGAACACTAACTCTTTTTATTATTACTAAAAGAATTGGGAAAAGGGTCTAAATGAGTATTAACACTTGTTAACAAATTTAAAAATGATTTGTACAAATATTCTTGTAAAATACATAAACCTAATGTACGCTGCGTCCAGTCTCTTCACAAATCTTCTACAGTTTTGCTGAATCCCATGAAAATTGACTTATTTAATTGTAAATAACTTTTAAAGGGCAAACGCATAATATAAACCGTAATTGTACCAAACTATCTGTACTTACGTTCGCATTAAAAGCCAACATATAAAAAACTAAAGTGTCTAACTTGGCTTGAACGTTAACTACTGGCACCGGGAGGAAATATTTAATTATCCACCAAGGAAGCTATTATTTTTTTAGTAATTTAGATATGTATTAAAATTAAGTTCCCGTAACAAAAGAGATGTGAAGAAAACTAACATAGCCAATGTTGTACTTATGTGTATTTAATTATTATTTAAGTACATACTAGTGAAGTTTACTAATATATATATATATATATATATATATATATATATATATATATATATATATATAAATGAAATTAAAAAATACCCCTATCTGAATGGCCATTTCGCTCCGCAAGAGCTTGTCAACACAAAAAGTTAGATAAAATCAAATAAATATGAAGCTTCTTTTTTAAATTTAAATAAGAGACAGGAAGGAAAAAAGTGAGGAAAAGAAAGGAAAAAGACTGCAAATAAGGGAAAAGGGATCTAAAAGTGAGGGAAGAGAAAGACAAAGCTAAAAAAAAAAACAAGAACAAAGAGTTTGATAGAGAAGGAATGGGAGGAATAAAGATTCGCCTAGACACTAGACGAAATTTTAAAGGTGGTTGGAAATTCAACATCAGAAAAATTAACCTTGACTTTTATTTCAAATGTTAACACTTGTTCAAATAGGAAAAATTATTACTTATGTACATTATATTACAATCTTTAAATTAACTTTCATTTATTTGTAATCTATATATATGTTCTGTAATAAATACACTGAGCACAATTTGTGGATCAGTTTTAATATTTTATATTAGGATTCACTTGGATTACTTACCCACAGATTTTTACCTATATATATATATATATATATATATATATATATATATATATATATATATAACGATGCTAGTTTTATTTACAATATTATTTTACACATACACTTATATATAATTAAATACGGCAGACAAGGAAATAGAGAGTCCCCTGTATGTTAAACATCTCTCTCCTACTATAAACTTTACCTTATTTAACAATGGAAATGGAGTGTATATATATATATATATATATATATATATATATATATATATATGCTCCCGCGAATTCTAGCCTCTCTCAACACGCGAAGGCTCGGAAATGACGCTCCTATTCAAAACAACGCAAAAATAAAATACAACTTAAACAGTGAAAATATTTTACTGGACTATTATTTTCTATTTTCATATACATGTCTTTTAATAATGGATCACACGTTTTTGTTATTAAGAGCCGAGTGAGAATATTTCAATATTTCTAACAAGAAAATATCATGTTATCATGTAAATACATCCCAAATTAAATTGCTATTAAACCAACATCGATTGGTTTAATAGCAATTCATTGTAAAACCATTGACTTGTATAATAGGATCCGACAGTGTGTGTGTTTACATACACAGACATTATATATTTTTTCACACACACATACACACATATATATATATATATATATACACACACACACACATAATGAAATAATTAAATGCAAAATGGTATTCATTTAACTTGTAACTTATTTCTTCCACTTCTTCAATTTGTTTCCATGTGTAAGCGACCTTTAAATAATTTTGATACCGGAATCATATTTCTTCATTTAGCGACGACCCTTCCCTCTTGAATACTTATAAGGGTGCATACACCACTATACATGAACCTACAAAAGGACATAACACGCCTCATGTGACTATTAACAATCTTGACATTTTTAGGCAATAAAAAACACAAGGAAGCAAAACTACCAACACGAGGCATAAAGAGTTACAAAATTTAATGACTTAAATATACTAATTACAATGCTTTTTTGTTAATTTATGACCAAGTGTTGTATGAATTTGTTAACAGTTTGTCTTTTACACAAATGCGTGTTATTTGAATAGATGAATTAAATCTGGCTGATGCTAACCTCCAGAATAGTGACTCGTTGCGCTTTCTCGGACTAACTTTCTCAACTGACATGAACTGGAAAAACTATATTAAATCCATTGCTAGTTCAGCTGCTAAGAAAGTTGGTTCACTGTGTCGTGCAAGACAATTTTTCTCTACGGAATCCATTTTACATATCTATAAGTCAACGATTCGTCCATGCTTGGAATATTGCTGCCACATATAGTCCGGGTCCCCTGCTGTTTACATTAAGATCCTTGATAATCTAAGGAAAAATCAACAATGGTATTAGTCCTGATCTGGCAGCTCGGCTTCAGTCACTTTCCCACCGCCGAAAAGTTGCCTCACTGCGTGTCTTCTATAAATATTTTCGTGGTAATTGTTCGGATTATCTCTTCGCTATGGTACCTAAAGATTTTGAATTTAAGCGCAGTACTAAACCTGCATCGAGATCTCATCAATTTACAGTTGACCTGGTTTCATGTAGCTGTAAGTTCTATGCTTACAGTTTCTTTTCTCACACTTCTTGCTTGTGGAACTCTATTCCGGCTCCATGCTTTCCAGCCAACTTTAATCTGCAAAAATTTAAATGCAATGTCAATCGCTATCTACTGTGCTCCTGATTATTCTTTTCTCTTCTCACTCATTATTTTTGTTTCTGTTCCTAATTTTTCCACACCCTGTAACCCCATGGAGTAATATCGATTTTAAACAAAGTGTTACATGAAATTCTTAATAACTTGTTTGTATCTGTCTATATCTCTGAGATGAGGTATTATGATTACTTACATTATTTACATTTTTCAGTCTGTTATCCTCATCTTCATTGCCATATTCACAACGTTTCGGCCGCTCCAACCTTCTTCAGGTGATTGGAATTTCGAACCGAACCCTTTATGTTAGAGCAATCTATCCCGGTGGACGAAATAAAAGATTCGGTTCGAAATTCCAATCACCCGAGGAAGGCCAGAGCGTACAACGGCCGAAACGTTGTGAATATGGCAATGAAGATAAGGATAACAGTATGGATAATGTAAATAATGTAAGTAAATTGTTTGTATTTTACACAAATGCGAATTGTTTGAGTAAACGCAATTAAATTTGGCCAAACAATAATTAGCGATAAGTAATCAGATAAGAATTAAATAATGGAAAGTGTTATTTCGCTCCTCCGAAGTTTCAGTGTCATTTGTATCTCTTAAATGTTTAAGAGGATAGTTTAAGCATCTAAATACCTCTTGAAAATTCAAGGTTGACTAATACGCTGAGGATGAAGTTGCTCATATCGAAATGAAGGTAAGACAAAAACACAAACCCAAGATAGGTAATAAGAGACTTGCCAAGTTTCTGAATTTTTTAGGTGGGGCGATTCTCTCGTCGGTATCATCATTTCTGATTGAGGGGAAGGTTTTAAATCTTAGTCCTCCGAGACTGCTGAAAACGTTATATCGGGATAACTTTCCTTGCTTTCTTAATTGGTAATAACCGCCCTTGGCCGATCATGTGACCTCAACGGAACCATATCTTTACAGGCAGAACAGTTATTTTGTAGACATCGGGCAGGAAAACGCGGTCCTGACTGATGGTTAAACACAACCTTTTTTCCAATATGACATGGCAGACTTTTGCGTAAGGACTGATTTCTGTATCCAACCACTAGCTTTCTTTGAAGGGTTGAATATAAGATATGAAACACATTTCTATAATTTATTAGCATGTTATTGGTCCTGACCTGGCATCTCAGTTTCAGTCACTTTCCCACCGCCGTATCGTAGCTTCTCTGCGTCTTTTCTATAAATACTTTCATGGTAATTGTTCCAATGAACTTTCCTCCGTGGTACATAGACTTTATGAATTTAAGCATGGTACGACATTGACGACAAGGTCTCATTTTATTGTTGAAATGGCTAGATGTAACCATAAGTTATATGCTGATCGTTTCTTCTATCGCACTTCCTGTTTGTGGAACTCTTCTATTTTCTTGCTTTCTAATCAATTTTGTTCGTCACAAATTTAAACGCGGTATCAGTTGTCATCTGCTGTTTTCTTAATTCTTGTTATTTTATTGCTTTCTCTCTTAATAATGTTTTTCTTTTCATCATATTCACTAATACTGAGTAACCTCTTACGTCTTAATAATTTTATTGCCTTGCTTGGGGTGAAATGATAAAAAAAAATATTATTTTTAGAAAATAAAACGTTATTTGCGTTCATCCGCCTTCTCTTTAGCCGTCTTTATTTTTATTTTTGGGTAATTATCTGCTTTCGTCAGTCAGATGCTATCAATAGCACCCAGTACGCCTTCTCATAATAATCCGGGGACTCATAAAAAAAATCCCTTATGCGGTGGAGGAGAGAGAAGATAAGGACTAAATGCATGATTCTCCTGTCAAATACGGAAAATGTGGTAGTATTGGTAAACTTTCTATTGATAATTCATTCATGGCGCCTTTCAGGGGGGCTGGTGGTAACTCCCTCCCCGCATTCTTTTTCTGAAAAAATACTAATCAGAATGAATCTGTCTTATTGATAAATTTATTTTATTGATCACTGCTTTTGAGCGTAGCTGTATCATTTTGTCTAAAATCATTCCTATTGTTGGGATTACCCCCACTCCCGCTTAGACTGCCAAGACGTCCGTTAGGTGTCGCTGTCTCAGAATGACTGCACATAGCTTTATTATTCATCACTGTTATGAGTTTTATTTTGTTGATTACACCACAAGTATTTTTAAGTCATACTTAATTATAAATAACGGCTCCGCGTCCATGAGGGAAGTAACTTAAGAAGTTTGTATTTCCACAAAACACAAACAGAACAACGACAGTCTGGATCTGTTTACTGAACAAAGTTAAATTCATTAACTGAAGGTTATATATTTACCATAAAGCGAAAAAGATATTAATACTTTAGAAATAATATTTTCAAATATTTCCCCTTGATTAAAATTTATTTCACAATAAACATAATAATGTCTAGATTTTTAGAAATTTTTTGCAATGACTTTTAACACTCATCTGGTTCTCTGGATTTCCTCTCTATGGAAGTGACGAATGGTAAACCCACCTGTAATCTTAGTTATTATCTTGAATAATACCACACCTTTTCCTAGGTTACGGCCTTCATTTATGACTGTTTACTAACTGGTGGGCTTTGTGTAATTTATTTCATACTAGCATACCTAAATGGAGGACTGCTTTGAAACAGCGGATACTGTAAGCTATCTCCTACAATACGAAACGTGTTTCGGCTATAAATAACTCACAAAGGGCTGATAACTCGTAAGAAAGTCCAGATCAGTCAAACATGGCGTTGACTTTTGGCCAGCCTCTGATAATCAGGGGATAACTCTGATGCTGCACCTGTCCGTGCAATGCAAAGATAGTCTGAAATGTCCCCTGAAACTATCCATTGTACGATTGAAGACAACGGAAAGAACATAAACCATAGAATTTATTTCTTACGCTTATGATACAAGGTTATTCTTATTGAGAGAATCTCACGCGTACGTGGGATAGGAGGCAAAATTTTCGAACTTCCTCAGCACTTCTCTTTGGAACCTTAACACTGTCTTTTTAGTTTCAGCGGGATTATGACCTAGAGCAGGGGTCGTCAAACTTTTTCAACCAGATCCACCCTTTTGTTTCTCTTTAATCCCCATTTAAAATATCTTTGAACCTTAAACTCACACTCATGATGGCAATTAAAATGTTAACCAAAATGTATGAAAAGTTTAAAAATTTGAATCGGGTTCAAAATTCTCCCCTCCCGCGTTATCAGGTTGGATAGATGTAACTAAGGTTTTTTGATTCTGTTGATCGTCAAGTTAAGTGCCTTTCTTTCATCTGCACTGAAGAATACAACATACATGTACACTAAGTAACATTTAGCTCATTTGCACACTGACCACTATTCCTTGACGCCTTGACTATCATCGACCCCTAGTAGTTTGCTCAGAACCCATTTGATGACATCTGTAGTTTTTGTAGGGCTGCCTCACTGTAAAGGTTAAATAAATCTGGTGAGGAAAGGCATCCTTGTTACATGCCCATTTCTGTTTTTGTGTACTTGCCCAATTAATTTTATATCTATATACCAGCAGTTTCTGAATTATTCAAATATTTTTCCCAAATAAATCAAGTTTTCCTAGCAGTTCAAACATATCTTTATGCCTTACTTTATCAAATGCTTTTGCATAGACTATGTTTCAGTTGTAAATATAAGTAGCCAAATAACAATACACTGCATCAAAATTACATATTTTGTTCTTTGGGACCAATAATGAAACTTTTAATTTGCAACTCATCTAAGTGAAGGAAGTTAGAGGGTTGAAGAAAGGTGATTGTTATCTAAAAATCAACTTGGAACAATTCAAAAAGAGCAAGCAGTGCTCAATATAACGTTAAATAAATCTCATCAAAATAAGTTAAAAGTGACTTGGATAGATGTAACTAAGGCTATTGATCATGTTGATCGTTGAGTTCAGTGTATTTCTTTCATCTGCACCAACAATACAACATACATGTACACTAAGTAACATTTAGCTCATTCACAGACCGACCACCATTCGACCTCTTGACTATCATCGATACCCTGGAACTTCCCTCGGACATCGTTTGTCGACGCCTAGAGGGATAGCCAATCGAGCTGAATTCTTGTAAAAGACAAAAGTTCTAACTGACCAAGGGAAGTACCATATATACTCGAGAATAGTTCCCATTTTTTTCAAGAAAATTTCGATAAAAATCAAGAATGCGACCTATCCGCTTGGCATCAGAGAGAATCTGAAATAGACTGCGGCATATCAGTAGTCCAGGTGAGTGCTCTGAGATCGAGCATAAACGATGGCAAGGGCAAAAATTAATTCTTCCTGACATTTCGATTTTACGCAATCGCCTCTTCCATCAGTGCCGCACCACACATCGAATAAAAGCGCTCGATCTGCAATTACCAATTATTATCTGATTTACGACGAAAGAACATCATTTTCAAGTGATTTTATGACTGAAGAGAAAACCGGTATCCAAATTTTCGTCTAAACAGAGCAGCCCTCGATAAGTAAATATAACACAATTACAAACAATCACTTTTTCTTATGTTTTAATATATGTAAGCAAAATTTTGAAATAATGGTGAATGTTTGAAAATATTGAGCAAATATATTTACGTTAAAAAAGGGTCATGCAACTTCCTAGATTATAGCGCGATCTATCTGTGCGTCGATCGCAAATACCCACTTTGACAACCCCAAACTAAGGGTGCGACCTATACGCTAGTATATAAAGTAGGTATTTGTCCGCACGCACCCGAATGGAATATGACATAAGGCACAGTTTAAAGTTGCACACGCACGAGAATAGGGACGAAAAATGTTCAGCTCCCTCGACATTTCCCAATTTGAATAAATCTAGTGCCAAAGGTTAACCCTAGACATCCCACTTTTAATAAAATAGGAAAGGTACTAATGAGAAGAATGGGCACCTGAATCTGAGCATGTTTAACTTCTTGTACCCCATTGGGAATCCGGATGGAATAGTGAAGTTTAATGTTTTTTTCCTTATTTGGTATCTGTGTAATTTTGTCTCCTATGAAGAAACACCTCTTCATGAATTTACTTACCAAATAAAATATTATGCAACTCTCTCGTGTTTTAAATTAGAATCATCCGTATATATGGGTGATTTTTTTATGAACTAAACGGCACGGACGGCGTTTTTATATTGTCATGTTGTAAATAAGTTTTTTCCACTTATAGATTACACAGAGGACGAATAGATTCAGCTAAAACATAATAGCATCGAGAGCACCGTGGATTGATTGATTTTTTACGGCTTATCAATCCCTTTACAGGCTATTTTAAAGTCAGAAAATATTTTTGGATTGGAAGAATTTTTTGGACACACATCCTACAAAGAGACGGCCACGTTTAACCGTTTCAACAGTGAAAGGGTGGGACCGAAATGCCAACCTAGTAGCACGCTTAAATTCATGCAGTCTGGGAACTAGTGAAAGTAGCTTGTCGGAGCAGTTACCCTGAAAGTATTTGTAGAAAAGACAGAGGGGGGCGACGGCACGTCTGTGAGAGAGCGACTGTAGACGAGATGTTCGTCTGAATGTCCTCGACAAAATCAAGAGACGGATATGCAATGTGATTGGTCCTGATCTAGCATCCGACGAGCTACTTTCGCTGGTTTCCAAACTACATGAATTTAACCGTGCTACTAGGTTGGTATCTCAATCCCACCCTTTCACTGTCGAAACTGTTAAATGTAGCCGCTTCTTCTACTCCAATAGCTTCGTGTCTCGCATTTCCCGTCTGTGGAACTCCCTTCCTCTTGATTGTTTCCCTGACAGCTATAATCTCCAAATATTCAAATGCAATGCCAATAGACATCTCCAGACGCCTTGATCTATTCGCCGGCCTTCTCTTAATCCTTTCCTCTATCACGCCTCTTTACTCTTGCTCCCACTTTCTGTAACCCTTTGCGTACTCGTGGCACTACCGCCTTGCTTGGAGTGAAATATATTATATATATATATATATATATATATATATATATATATATATATATATATATATATAATGCGAGTCTCAGTGCATAATATTTAACCTTTTTTTTAAGTTTAGCATTAACTTGTTTAGGAGATGTACGGTTTTATTATGCAACTAAGCTAAATACAGCGAAAAATTTACTTCTAAATTATTTTACATACACCGAAGTGCGTTCATTATTTTCTTTTTTTTTTTTTTTTCCTCCTTCACATTTTTCTTTCTTTCTAAAAGAAACAGAAAATGAAATTTCTTGAGCGGGGAAGAATTAGATAAAATACTCTTTTGAAAAAAAGCGAAGAGACTTTCATTCAGTGACTTAACCGATCATTTAATTGTTAAGGGAATCATCAGTTGCCCACTATGCAGCAAATTCGATGATTCTATAAATGAAAATGGCTTCCCAACAGTGATCATGATACAACACCTACCCTCAAAATTTCTCATGAATAAAACAAAGTGTAAAATAAGATATATATGTCGAGCTGGATTCTCTCTGTCCTACCAGTGATATCAAATGGATTATGAGAAGAATATTAGATTTAACACAATATCCGATATACATGAATAATGTATTTGATTATTTTCACATGTTAATATGTGCTTATATTGACATTCTGCATCTTTTATTAGTCTTTAAATCATTGCTTTTGTCAAATTTTCGACTGTTTCAACAAAAATTACCGTCGTTAGATACGACTTTAAAATGATAAGATCTGTCGGATTCTTTAGAAATTGCTTTGTTTACGTTTGAATACGAACTGAGAATCTATGAAAAGTCGAGAATCTATGACGAAAAGGATTTCGCCTAAATACACTATTCCGCCTTGCTTGATCGGCAGAAGTTCTAAAAAACGTCACTCTGACAAGGGTGCCGCACGTTCGAATCCTGCCGGGGTGTGCATAATTTTCTTTAACAAGATTTCTCAGAGATTCTGACCGGTACACAACAATAAATAAATATACTGTTTAATACATAAACTGGGCGTCTACTTAAATATGAGTATCCACTAAAAATAAGACTCAAAATAATAAAATATAACCTAAAATAAAAATTCTTTATGTACTTTATTGATAATCCTACACTTAATACTCTTAAATCGAGGACGGATAAAAAAAAGAAAAGAAAAACATTTCCCATGAAGTGTGAGGTAATTTTTAACAAGAATTATTTTAATTCACTTTATGTTTACCAAGTGGCCATCTTTAAATTATTTGGGAACATGTTTAGTGAATAGAACATTGAAAATGGAACTAGTTACAAGATTTCAATTTTGGTTTTTCTTTTATGTTTTACCCTAGTTTTTCTGTTTATGGCCTTAGAAACACTTACGACCTGAAATCCATCAATCTGCAATTAAATAAACATAACATGCACACCAGTGCATGAAAATTATATATATATATATATATATATATATATATATATATATATATATATAAAGAACCAATAAAACAATCTAAAGATACGTGAGAAGCCCTAAAGTGTGTTTGTAATGATAAAGAAATCTGCTGCCAAAAACGAACCATAAATTTTTAATGATGATCAATTGGCTCAGTGAATAATCAGACCCTTTCCCGCAGATGCAATATCGTAAGTTTATTTCTACTCTATCACTGTTTCCATTAAAAATGTTCTGATGGGTTCCATTCTTTAGTTCCAACAGTTCAGATTTTTACAGCTAAGACCCACCACACAATGTCCACAGGGTCAAATTACCCTCATTTTCTTTGTATTCCATTCATAAGAAGAAAGTTCCACTTAGACAGCTTCTTCTCTTCAAGAACCGCTATTTGAGTATCAGATTCCCCAATCTTAACGTTTTCAAGTCCAGGATCAGTTTTTATCTATCCTTATTTTTCTAATAATCCTCACTTCTAACCACCACCTCTTCCATTCATATCATCTCATTTATCATAACAATCTTAGCAGCAACCTTCCACATTGAGTAGTTCTCGAGCTTTGTAGTGGGAAAAATTTAGTTGAAAAAATGGAGATCAATATTCTGTTGTTAATAAATAACTGATCCATTAAAATTTACAATAAATTACTATACACCTTATTCAGTAACTCTACCTTGAGTGGCTATTATTGAACCTTGTATTGGGTGAATATTAGTATTAAAAATGTAGAGAAAAACAAACCGTAATAAATGGCTAATGGATTATAACTGTTTTGGCATTAAGATTGAATCTCTTACTTGATATGTTCGTGAAATTAAATTCTACTCTCACATCTTCTATGTGCCAAGCCTCGTCATGACATAGGCGATCATGGCTCTCCCCAATTTCCTGTTCTTTGTAGCTCTTAGTAAAGTTTGATTTTTTTGCTATCCCTCCTGATCTCTGTCCTGACAACCATTTACACAAGCTCATTGTGTAGGTTATGTGCTGATTTCCTCTGCACATCTTGCTTTCAATATATACTGTGATTATCAAAATTTTAGGCCTCTTTCCTCATTATGTGTTCCAGTAATTTTAAGTCTTTTTCTGATTCTAAACATGTCCTTTTTATTTCCATTTTCCCTAAAACTTTACTGTTGCCGACATGTTCAGTCCTTGGTATTCTCAGTATCCTTCTGTAGAAACACATTTCTGTTGTTACAAGTATCTTCTTCATCTGTGAAGAGATTGTCCAGCATTCACTATATGGGAGTGGGGTCGATATTGCATAACAGTCTAGTCCTCTTGTTTGTTTCTAACTTCTTTTTTTTAATCAAATTCACTCAAAGAAAGACAGTAAAACCATTAAGAGACAAGAGGTTACTGGGTGTGAAAGAGTGAGAAATTGAAACAGTTGCTGAATCATCCTCAATGGGTTATTTAATGCTGACAAGATTTTTATTGCTGGTAATATTTTTTTTCTTTAAAAATATATTGCTGGTAATAATCTTTTTCTTCAAAAATTCATTGCTAGTAATAATTTTTTTCTTCAAAAATTCATTGTTGGTAATAATCTTTTTCTTCAAAAATTCATTGCTAGTAATAATTTTTTTCTTCAAAAATTCATTGCTGGTAATAATCTTTTTCTTCAAAAATTCATTGCTGCTGGTAATAATCTTTTTCTTCAAAAATTCATTGCTGCTGGTAATAATCTTTTTCTTCAAAAATTCATTGCTGCTGGTAATAATCTTTTTCTTCAAAATTCATTGCTGCTGGTAATAATCTTTTTCTTCAAAAATTGATTGCTGGTAATAATCTTTTTCTTCAAAAATTCATTGCTGGTAATAATCTTTTTCTTCAAAAATTAATTGCTGGTAATCTTTTTCTTCAAAAATTCATTGCTGGTAATAATCTTTTTCTTCAAAAATTCATTGCTGGTAATAATCTTTTTCTTCAAAAATTCATTGCTGGTAATCTTTTTCAAAAAATTCATTGCTGGTAATTTTTTTCTTCAAAAATTCATTGCTGGTAATAATTTTTTACCAAAATGCCTTACTGGTATTAAAACCTACTTTTACACTTTCATAGTATTTTGACACCAGTTTGGGGGTTAACTATTTGCCCATAGCTGGAACCCTAACAGATGATACCACCCCGGGTCAGGGTGGACCTGAGAACACCAGCAATTAAGAGATTCCGCACTCCTCTTAATCAGAAGCCTTGCTGTTGGATGTAGTTTATCGTGTTACCCAGGATGTGGATGTAGTTTATCATCATAGTAATCAGGAGGACAGTAAATAGTGATTGACATTGCAATTAAATTTTTGAAGGTTAAAGCATGGAAACAGAAGGGAGTTCCACATGCTAGAAGTGCAAGAAAAGAAATTGTTACCATAGAATTTTTGGTTACATTTAACCAGCTCGACAGTAAATAGATGAGATCTTGACACCAGTCTAGTACTGTGCTTAAATTAAAATGTCTATCTGCCATGGCGAAGAGCTCATCTGAACAATTACCATGAAAGTATTTATAGAAAAGGCACAGAGAGGAACCTTTATGGCAGTGGGAAGTGACTGGAGTGAGATACCAGATCAGGAGCAGTAATATTGCTGATTCTGACTTTGACTTTATTAAGAAGCTCCAGGTAAATAGCAGAAGCACCAGACATTATGTGGCAGCAATATTCTAAGCATGGATGAATGGTAGACTGGATTTTCTTCTTTTTTTTTTTTTTAATTTGCTTAGCTTGTGGAAGACCTCTTTCATTATTCCAATTCATCTTTGGATTTTGATGTCATATTACTTTTTAAAAAAAAAGGGACTATAGTTCTTATACTTGCTATATTATTTTGCTATATTATATAAGTATTCTGTGTGAGAGTCTGTTCTCATCTTTCAAGGTCAAATTGCCTGGAAACATTCAGCATAATTCTAACAAGATCAAATCAAGTAGAAGTATTAAATATATTCCCAAATCCACTGAGGGGAAAAAGAAAGTAATTAGAAGGAAATTTTTCATGTATAAACATGTTATATTTCTTTTTATTTAAAACTATTTTATCTATTATTTCACATTCACACATGACTAGAGGAAGTATCAATCTACACTGGGTTAAAGATCAAAACTTAAATCCCATTTGGTGAAAATTAAAGTAAAATGATTCCTCAATACAATCATTGTGCACTGATAAGTATTCTTTTCGTCAGAGTCAAGTTATTTATAACTGTCGGAAATAGATAATCATGAAAAGTAGTCCCAAATAACTTTTGATACCAATGAGAAACAAATGGAATATATAAGTATGAAATAGATTCCATTTGCACCTATTATGTTTTAAATAAAAGGAAATATGATGAAAAACAGAAAATATATTTTGGAGGAAAATTACTCAGTAAAATTGCTTTTGCTTTTTTTTGTTTTTTTTTTTAAGTATACATATATTTATCTTGTCTGGACATTAATAACAAAATGGAAATTATATTCTTCTGCTGAATGGTTACAAATTCTATTTTGTTATCATAAAGCAATATTTCCACATAATAGGAAAAAAAGGTAGCTTACCAATTTTTTCTCACAAAGAACAAGTTTTCCCCAATGTCCAATAACTCAGACAGTTATGTGCTATACATGATACACGCTTAGGCGATCATGTATCTGACTGACAAGGCAGATTTTTTCCCACAGTAGGTTGCCATTTCTTTTTGCGGTAGACCAGTTGCCATCCAAGGCTATAGAACCCAGTTTGTCCTGCTGTTTACACATAACTGTGGGGAGAAGAGGATTCATACCTTTCCCAAGGGTATTAGCATGTAAGTGAATGTAATGAATTCAACTATAATTCAAACTCCAGTAAGTAGGCATACTAAATTTAAGGACTCTACATAAGAGTTTTCCCATATATTATGAAACGACAGAACAAACTCTTCCCAGTTAGATATTATTTACACACACACACACACATATATATATATATATATATATATATATATATATTCACACAGAGAGAGAGGGTGTCCATACAGTCCGTGTGCAATTTAAAATACTTGAAACATGATAGAAACAATCTGTGAAAAGGATAAGCAAAATGAAGTATTTAAATTTATTATTGGGATTTTTAATTTTCAATATGTCCACCATCATGATACATACAAAGGGCAATAATATTCTGTAGTTCTTGGAAAACATTTTGCAGCAGATTTTCAGTAATACCTTCAATCACATCAATTATTCTGACTTGCAATTCCTCTAAATATTGAGGTTTAGTTGAATAAACATTACTTTTCATATGTCTCCATGAAAAGAAATCAAATGGACTCAAACAGCAATTCTGAAAAAAAAAGGCATTTTGAAGTTTCAAGAAATTTTTAAAAAATTACCAGGTAAAATAAATCCTAAATAATTTATCCAAAGACAAGAAAAAACAGACATACTAAGTTTTCTTATTCTTTTTGCAAATTTCTTCTGTCATTTACAGTTAAAAAGCTACAAATATTTTAAATTGCACTCAAACTTTATCATCATCCTGTATGTATATTGCTTTTCTAGTGTATATAAGAGTGCTCTATTTTAAATACTTCTAAAAATGTCATTTAATACACATATAAATAAAAATAACATTTTTTCATTTTCCCATTAACATTCAAGGATAACAAATGCCCATTTTGAAACTCACAATACATGAAACAGTTAATTAATAAATAACGCAAAAGAAGTGGTTGATTTGTTTTTTTACAGATTATCAACTTTTGCCAGTTATTAAAAACCAGAAAATATTATTAGATTGTGAGAATTTTTTTAGATAGACTTGTATTACTAGATCATTATTAAGTAATTAAACCATAACTAGAGGAAGAAGTAAATTCATACTTTCCCTAACAGTATTTGCAGAATATGAATGACACAATGACCAAAGCATTGGGATAATAACAACAAAGGTGAAGATATTAGTCCAACTGCAAATAATGTAAATAATAACTCCTCATCCCAGAAAGTTTATTCACAGATTGGTTAAATGAACTGCTGTCATTGTAAGTTAATAATAATCCAGTAAGCTGGTTCAAAATAAACCAGTAGAGTGGAGGACAATCATTGTGAACGATGCAAACAACTTCAATTCAGCAATGCAAGCAGAAGTGTATATATATCAATGGCTGTTCAATAAAACATATAAAATAATCTAGAATTTTGAGATCCAGAGAGATGAGACTTATTTGTTGAGAATAACAAAAAAAGATTCCAATATATAAATGTAACCATTTCAACAAAGAACATAATGTATCTGTCTATATTTCTGAGATGTGGTGTTATGTACACAATTTACATTATTCAGACTATTGTCCTCATCGTTGTTGCCATATTTATTACAATGTTTCCTTAAGGACACGTGGCACAGTGGATAAAGGCGTTAGTTAGATCCAGTGACAGGACCCAAAGAGTGTGAGTTCAATACCTGGTTAAGATGGTGGAGAACTTGGAAAGGGAATTAAGCAGGAGATAATTGACATCCATTAAACATGACACATGGAACTAGAACAGTCTACCCTAGTGAGCGAAATAAAGGGTTCAATTCGACATTCCAACCAACTGAAGAAAGCCGGAGTGTTGAACAGTTGAAACATTGTAATAAATATGGCGACAAAGATGAGGACAATATCTAATATTTTGCCTACTTCATAAATTAGCAAGGAAATAATGCTGGTAAATGGGTTCTATACAACTATCTTGAAAGATAATTAAAGCCTCTGTAAATATATTTTAATGAAAATTCAAATAAAACATTTGCAGAGAATGATTTACCATCTGGGAATTTGGTTAAGTGCCAGTCAGGGATTAGGATGAATATTCAAGAAAGTTCCTTGATATTGGTTTCTTTGAATTCATCTTGTTGTAATCAGAAATTGTATTTTGTTTATTAATCAATCAAATGATTGATAAGAAATAAGCATAAAATAAGATAAAAGAAAAAAGTTTTTGATTTAGTGTCAAAGAGTTTCTTTCTGTTTTGCATTTGATGAAAACAAAGATAAATACTGATCAACCTATTTAATAAAATATCTTTTCTTTATGGAATGTCAGCATTTTTTAATTTAATAAAATTATTCAATAAGTTTCATAATCTATTATTAGAAATAGTTTTAATTAAAGGATTCCTGCTGAACATTGAGAATAAAGAATAATCTTCTATGTGCCATTGCCCTTCAGGACGTAGGCGATCACAGCTCTCTACAACCTCCTTTCCCATATTGAGCTTAATAAAATTCCTACCCTTTGCCAGACATCCCCCACGCCATTGTTCTGCAATTTATTCGCACAAGATTTTCAGGTAAAACACAGCATTCCCCTCTCCCTTTTGCCTCAAGTATTTAAAAAATAGTTTTATTTCTTATGACTACCTTTGTCCCATAATAGTTGTTATATTTTGTGTATGAAATGTGTGTAAATGTAGCAACTATTATGGGACAGATGTTGTAGTTGTTGGGTTTTTTTGTGGGGGTTGCTACCAGATGATAACAAATGTAGAAATAATTAACAAACATAATGAAAAAATGACTAACAGGATGTTGATTTTTCTAAGCTTACATTCAACCAAGTGTCTAAGTGAAGCAGACATGAGACATGTCCTGTAACTCAGTTGTAAGGGTATCACAAGTACTGCACCCATAGCAGCAATGATGTGTCTTGGAAAAGCCTGATGAAACCCATCCCCTTCAGGCTGGTTTTAAATTCAGTTTTCCTTCTCTTACTGGTTGCTAACTCAAAGCAAGATTCAAATATGCTCTACTATTTAACCCATAGTGGGAGCAAGATAGATTCATGCCTTTTTCAATAGCATTACCATGAAGTGCAAAAAGCCTGAATGGAGCAGGAATTGAACTCTGCACACTAAATTGAGATTGATAACCATTACACCATCCATGCTTCCAAGTGAAGGCTTAAAATGAAAACGATTTTTTTGCCTGAGCTCACATATCAATCTGTGAAAAAAGAACAGCTATCTCAGCCACAAGGCAAGCCAAAATGCTGGAGATATAAAATAAATAAGAAATAAGTGAGATATTGACAATTTAATAAAGATTTCAAGCCGTGATGAACAAAACTCATTGTGGATTAGAGAGTAAAGAAAAGGAATTTTTAAAAAAAAATGAAGAGGAAAAGTAAAAATGATGGAACAAATGAGAGAAAAGAAAAAAACAAAGAGTTAAAAGGAAAAGAGAGAATGGCTAAAAATAAATAAAATTGACAAAAAAAAAGAATTAAAAATTTCTAATTTTCTAAACTTAGTGATTAATGGAAATTTTGTAACTACAATAGAAATTTTTCTGAACCAAATTTTAAACAAATAAAGAAAACAAAATTCCTGCAAAATTTAAATGCAACTATATAGATAAACATTAATAAAACAAAAACTGACTTTTAAAAATCTTTCAGACATTAAAGTTTAATCTTTGATTAAACTCAGTAAATTTAAATTCTAAATTATAAGTATCTATATATTTATTGTGGATGGTATATTGGCCCACAGATATCAAATGATATAAGACAACAGCAAACAAAATGGAGACTTGAGTAAAAATAAATATTGCCAAGTTTATTTTTGTTAAAAAAAAAATACATAGACAAAAATAATATTAGTGAGAATTTGGCAAGTTCATGTAGAGGCTGAGAAATAGCATTGTCCTGTAAAGGACAGTTTCATGGTTGCTAGACAGCACCGGCCTGAAAAGGACAGTTTATTGAATATTGTTGGCTTGGGCAGCAGGAGCTGCAGGCATACTGGAGATGGCGAGAGCAACAGCCAATGGCAAGCTGGTAGTGTTTCTGATGGCCAGGAGTTGTGGGCAGGCAGTTAGCTGCTGGAACAGATACTACACTTTGATCCTATTCATCTGGGCCATGGAAAACAGTTATTTGTCTCCCCACTGAAACAGGTTGCGACACAAGGTCAGCTGGTCAAAATTTACCCAGTCATGGTCACAGAACAGATACTGAAATATGATCATAGCCTCTGGACCAAGGAAAATAGGTATTATTCACCCAAGCCTCCCCACAGAGATGGGATGCAACACAGTCAGTTGTTTAATGTGGGATACCCGAGCACATGCAATAGAGTCATTGATCAGAATTTACCCAGCACCTGCTTGCACTGGATTGAGCACAAAGCTTGTCTTAGTTGGTCATGGTCATGGAACAGATACTATATGATCATAGTGTCTGGATTATGGGACACAGATATTAACCTGTGCCTCTCCAAAGAGACAGGATGTGACACAAGGTCAGTTGTTTAACGTGGGGTACCCAAGCACCTACACTCAGGTCACTGGTCAAAATATTGGTCAATTTTTACCCAGCCCCACTTACACAGGATCAATCACTAAGCTTGTATTACACTTTTGGTGCACCAGGCATGTGGTAATCTATTCATGGATGTCAGTGATCATGTTGGGTCAGAATTCGTGTAGGCCAAATTACATGGTAACCACTGTTTAGAGAATGTTGTTTGTAGCCACAGGGATATGGTTGTATGCCTTGGTTAGGTCAGTCTTAGAGAATATGCATGTACTCTTTAGTACTGATGTAGTCATGGATATGAGGGACTGAGTAGCAATCAAGGATGGTTGAGGAATTGGGTTTCCTGTAATCGATGCATACTCAGAAATCCATGGTTTCAGGACTAGGTGTAGTCATCAGAGCATCCAGTCCTCTTGATGATTGTACTTTTCAAATGCTTGTATAGCTCTGAATGTGGGACATCTTCAAGTATATCTTTCATTAATTGCATTTGATGGCAGGGCTTGCACCACACTGGCAAACCTGGATCTAACTTTTACTTTACTTTATAATTTATTTGTAAATAAAAAGTTTAATTTAATTTACAATTGAAATCTTGTCTGTATCTTCAGTGATTTTTGTTCTACATCAAGTTATCAGGTCAGTTATTTAATGTGTGGTATCTGAGTACATACACTGAGGTAACTAATCACAATATTGGTCAATTTTTGCCCAGCACCTGCTTGCACAGGATTGGACACAAATCTTGTCTTAGCTTGCCATGATCTGCTGGAACAGACACTACACTTTTATACTTAACGGCTCCCCCATGTTGGTCATATGTGGCACAAGACTGGTTTAGCGTGAGTTCTCTGAGCCTGTATGCTCGGCCAAAAATATTCCCTTTGAACCCGTGTAAATGGGTTCAGGGCCTCTCTACCTCCCTGGACAAAACTTTGCCCTTCGACAAAGCTTCGTCCGAGTTCCTCTCCGCTGAGGTGGAGAGTTTGACAGTTGAATAGTTTATATCACTGTTCAACAGTTTATATCACTGTTTCCAGATACTACACTTTGATCAGGATTGCTTTTGAGGTCATTTTATATGCTGAACCAGTCATGC
Source organism: Acanthosepion pharaonis (assembly GCA_903632075.3). Taxonomy (NCBI): domain Eukaryota; kingdom Metazoa; phylum Mollusca; class Cephalopoda; order Sepiida; family Sepiidae; genus Acanthosepion; species Acanthosepion pharaonis. Next base: position 2,153,259 of record CAHIKZ030001669.1, on the reverse strand, counting down.
AACAATGCTTCTTAAGCTTTTTCTTCAAGTTGTTTTTAAAAAAATGTAGGAATGCCAACATATTAATATGCTTTTACTTATGCATGGTGTGTGTCACACTTACTATCACAGATACTGACAGGGAAATAGAGAGTGACAGTAAAACAGAAAGAGAGAGAGGGACATAGAAAGACAAAAACAAAAAAAGAGAGGAATATAAAAAGACAAAAACGGAGTACAACACAGAGGTGCTTTGGGAAGAAATCATCTTAGATAAAGCAGATGTTTTTAAGAAGGGTATAAACCATGTTTTGTGACCTAACAATTGGTTGAGTCCATTTCAGTATTTTTAAGAGAGACTATGTTACTTTTCTTCTAACTATCTGCGAATGGTCATACATTGAAATGTACAATATACAGCATTACAAACTTTATTAGTAAACCTGCATAATTTATGCAGATTCTGCTTGTTTGGAATTAATACAATTAATTTATTTGTAAATAAAAAATTTAATTTAATTTACATCTTGGTTGTTTCTTCATTTGAAATCATATTGGATACAGTGGTTTTTTGTCTTATATCAAGTTATCAGATCAATTATTTAATGTGGGGTATCCAAGCATGTACACTCAGGTAACTGGTCAAAGTATTGGTCAATTTTTGCCCAGCCCACACTTGCACAGGAACAGACACAAATCTTGTCTTAGCTTGTCATGATCTGCCCGAACAGATACTACACTTTGATTTTGATTGCTTTTGAGGTTTCTTTATATCCTAAACAAGTCATACAACAATGCCATTTCTTTCTGTGGTAGACCTGTTGCCATCCGAGGCTCTAGAACCCATTCTATTTACCCATAGCTGGAGGGTTGAAAGGAGGATTCATACCTTTGCCAAGGGTATTAGCACATAAGTGAATGTAATGGATTTGACTGGAATTCGAACTTGTATCTCCAATTCCTCAATCCGAGCCGCTATCCATTACTCCAACATGCCTCTTAGATAAAGCAGATGTTTTTAAGGGAGGTATTAAAAAGTCAGATGTTTTTAAGGAGGGTATAAATCCTGTTTTGTGACCTAACAACTGGTTGAGTCCATTTCAGTATTTTTAAGAGAGAATATATTACTTTCTTCTATCTGGAAATGGTCATGCATCGAAATGTACAATATGCATCATTACAAACCTATTAGTAAACCTGCATAATTTACATGGGCCCTGCTTGTTTGGAAGGAATACAATTAATAATTATGGACATAGTGGACATGAGGTTAATAGCCTGGAATAAATAATAATCTATTTAAGTTGTCGCATATATTGAAAGTGAGAATCTTAAATTTTACCTCTGGCCAACTGAACAATCTAATGTAGTTTTAAATATTCAAATTTAATAAGTGTTCCCAGCTAAGACAAATATTTTACATAAACATCCCTTGATCAGATAGCAATACCTGCAGCCCATATTTAAAAAAAATGAGTAAAATGTTTAGTTTGTTTCATTTACTTCAGCTATTCAAATAAAGATGTACATTAAGCATGAAATGAGATTTAGTTCAAATAACATGTAATGTTTTATTCCTGAAGGAAATTCAACTGCTGCTTTTTTTTAAATTTTTATGTATAAAATTCTCACAAACATATATCTAATGAAAGTCATTAAGTGCCTAAAGTATGAAATTAAAAAAAAATCTGTTTTCTTCTGAATATATTAGAATACAAGCAGTTACTGAAAAGTTCTAACCCCTGAACCATTCCTAAAATTTGATCAAATAAACATCGGATGATTTTTATAATCCTTTCTTGGCTAAGCTGAAAATTTTTCCACACCTCTTCTAATGGAAGAAGCATTTTTTTCTTTTCCTTTTTTTTTACACATTTCACCACAAGCAAGGCGATAAACCCACTGATGCAAGAGATTACTGAGAGTGAAGGAAACTAAGAAAACATTATTGAAGAGGAAGTTCAATAAAAGGATGGGGAAAAGAAGCCAGAAGAGAGTTCCACAGGCAAAAACTGTCATGGAAGAATCTCTTAGAAAAGACCTGATAGTTGTATCTAACAATTTCAGCTGTAAAATGGTAAGACCCAATCTAGTACTACACTTAAATTCATGAAGTCAAGGTAACAAAGACGAAATTTCATCAGAATAATTTCCATGAAAATATTTTTAGAAACGATACAGAGATTGTATATGAGTGATTAAATTCCAATATAAAATTATATAGTACCTTACATGAATTTTTAATCCCATTTGTACACTGGAATATTGTTATTGAAACCTTTATACAGTCTTGTGGGAGAAGACTTATTTTCCATTCTACAGCCTCTTTCTCACAGATGCATCATTACATGGCAAATGTTCAGATGAGCTTCAGACTTTTACTGCCAGGACATGTTATGCCATTTTCACAGAATTGAATCATCCTCATTTCCTACACATTCCAAATATAAGAAGAAAGTTCCACTCAGATTTTTCCTAAGAAAAGCTGCTTTGTCAAACTGATTCCATTATAGATTCTTCCACTGAAACCTTAACTACTTCATGTCAAGTGTCAGCTGTTATCTATCCTCCTTATCCTCATAATTTTCACTTCCTACCACCTCATTTTTCATTCATATCACACAACTCATTCATAATTACCATATTAAGAGTACCCTCTACTTTGAACTCTCAAGCCATTGCTTTTAGTGAATTTTAGTATAAAAAATAAATAAGCTAAAGTCAGGATTGAGATTATGAAAATATAATTAAAAATATAAAAAAATAATACAAACTTTTAAAAATGATTTTAACATATAAATGTCATATTTAATTTAGAAATAAAGTGTGCTAAAAAATGCCAGAATAGTGAAAGAAAATTGTAAGACATTTCTTTTTTCAATTTTAAATAAAGCATTTACACTTATTTTATTAGCAGTTTTACTCTCTCTCTCATTATTAATTTCTGCCAGTGTAGGAGAATTTGTTGACTCAGCTTTTGTAAAATAGAAAGCAATAAGAAAATGAAAGAGTAAAACTCATAATAAAAATCCAATTAGTGAAATTGAATTTGTCTTGAAAAAGATGATCTACTTGTTACTGATTATTTTTCAAAATATATCTTCCCAAGTATATTTGCAAGTGTGTATATTGAATACAACAATGACATTAAAAAGTTTATATTTATTCAAAATACCTATTTTCTTTTCTGTACACGTTTTTCATCAAGGTTTTTAAAGATAGACTATATATTTAAAGATAGCTCAAATTATAAAAAAAAGCAGTAATAACAATTTAAAAGAGAAATGATTAGTAAAATGAAGAATTTACTAGTATACTAAGTTCTCACTAGATACATATTTATAGTACTGGCTTTGTGCCAAGCAAAGTTTAACAGTTCACCTCATCATGGAACAGTGGTTAGCAAGCTTGTTTTAAAACTATTACTATCATGAGTACTGTCATACACATAGAGATTTTAACTATTATAAATCAGGCTTGGTAAAAATTAGCTTTGAATGTGCAAATGATATTTCTACTAAACATTAGGCTTAATTAGTAAAGTATTAAAAAATACTAAAATCAATCAAAATATGTATAATGTGCAAGAACAAAAAATATGGCTGTTGTCATTCATATGCATTATTCACAGGAATTAAATTTTTATCTGCTGTGTAACTTTAAAATTATTAAAGAAATTTTTAATGCAAATCTAATTTCTAGCAGGCATTTTATAAAATTATTAAAATATTTTTTAGCATTGGTAATTTAAAATTTAGATGCAATAAGCATAACAGGAAAAAAATGCAAAGCCACCAAGGATCTCTCAAAGAATTTAACATTCTGAAGTTGGAATTAAATTTACAGATGAAATTCTGGAGAAGCAGATTTGAACCACAAGAGTGGCAGTGGAAGATTAATAAATAGCCTTTAAAAGAGAAAAATTGATACAAACAACAGATACCAAACTTAATAATGAAACTGTGATTTGTGTACTGGATCAGAAAGAAATTTACAAATATTTTGGAATTAATAAAGAAAAAAGGATCCAAGAGTTTGAGTTTGAAACTGGAAACAGAAAAGTTGATCCTAGAAGCTCAAGAAAAAAAGGCCTTCTAACAAGGTGTTATCAGGCACATATTTTAAGGAATGGACTAGATCTGAATTGTCATTTCTGTGTACATTCTGAACATCATCCTGATCCAGTCAAAGAAGACAATGAATCCCTATTCTGAAGAGACTTTACCATTCATACTAACAGACATATAAAAGCTAAAAAACCAAATTTAGTGATCATCATCTGAAGTGCCATGAGTGATACCCCGACATCAGAGAGTTCTACAGCAGTTTTGTGTTCCAGAATGATCTAGTTTTGAGAAAGGCAAAAATGGTCCACTGTCTACCCCTGGTTTTAAACTACTGAAATTTCCACCCAGCCAAAGAGTCTCAAGTTCATTTTTTTTTTCAAATTTTTGGCCCAAGAATCTTTTCTGCCAGTGCTCAGTGGTTTGGAGCAGAATTCGTTCTTGTTGAACTCACTGAATCTGTTCTTTTTGTGCACAATCCAAAGAACTTTTAACATATTTTAGTAGAACCATATTTCTGCAACTTGAACTGTCCATTTGGTTTTGGCATTCAGGGTCTACACCTTGGAGCCATACAGTAAAATTGACCACTCATACATTTTTAAGAGTCGATGTTTGAAATTTAATGAAAGATTTCTGCCAATAAAAATGTTGTGAAGCCGATTGAATTTGTCTTTTGCTCAGAAAATTCCATAGCAGATTTCTCTCTCACAGTGACATATTTAGTAATAAAAGACATTAAACAAAAGAAAAATGCTTTCACATTGATATGGTAGTGCCATCAGATAAAAATATATCTGTTAAAGATTATGACAAAATAAGTAAATCTAAAGATCTTGAAATTATGTGGCACCTTTAAACTACTGCTATACCTAGAATTAGAGACCTGGGTACAATCAAAGAGAGTACAGACAAGAACATTAATGAGTAGATTCCTTTTCCAAAAGATTCAAACACTTTCCACATACAGAACTGCTCATTTCCTCAGGAGAATATTATCAATATAAACATTGTACATGTCAAAGATCTGCTAACATCAAAATTTGTTCAGGCAAAATGTGGACATTTACTACCTTACTTTAACCTAAATCTTGAGTATTGACTCTGGAAAGAATTGTATTAAACAGAAAGCCAATGATGACGCTAAGAATAATAATAGGCATGAAGTTCATAGTTTCTGATTTTAATTGATTTCAGGCATTAAGCTGTACAGGTTTTCTCTTTGTATTTCCCATATTAACATGTACATGTTCTGTCTTACTATTCAAGGCATTAAAATAAACAAATTCTGTCTTTCTATTCGGGGCATCAACACGTACGGGTTCTGTCTTTCTATTCGGGGCATCAACACGTACGGGTTCTGTCTTTCTATTCGGGGCATCAGCACGTACGGGTTCTGTCTTTCTATTCGGGGCATCAACACGTACAGGTTCTGTCTTTCTTCAGATTTGTTTGTCAGTTGCCTGACCTTAGCCATTTAAGCATGTGTTCTAAAGGCTGATATATTTATCTCTGTTTATGAATAAGAGCATTATGACCAGGTCTCGGGAAGGTTGTTTTTCAAAAGTTTGAATAATGGGGCAGCCAAGATGACTTGGGAGCTATATCTAATTATGTGGGAACAACTTCAATCAGAGGACTTCTAAGCATACTGGGTTACCCAATATGAAGGTATTTCTAACTGAGCCCAACCTGCATGCATATACACTATTATCAAGACCTGTCAATATATTGAACATATTTGGCTGTGATACATGTTCCTGACATACTCTTATCATTTATCCTTATAGGTGTCATGATGAGTATAATGGATGTTGTATATTTGTATGTCAGAGTCACTTTTTTGTGTTCTGCTCTTAGTCCGTAATAATAGCAAATGCAGAGAAGCACACAAAAGGTAATGATGGCCATGAGGACAATGAAGTCAAGTAAGGATAGATATATATCCGTGTGCAAATTAATTGAAACAAAATAAATAATTCCATTATTATTTACTTTTTTCATATTTTTCCAATGAAACATGACCCAGTGCACATGTTAGTACTTTGTATGTCCGCCTTTATTTCTTAGAAGCTCTTTGATGCAATGCTAATTTCATGCAGTGCTACAATTTTTGTACATTTTCTTGGAGTAACGTCCATCACAGACAATGGCTGTAGGACAACTAATCAAAAGTCAAGACAATAGTGTCTGGGTATGATAAAATCTGATGCAATCACAGATGATGCAATATTTTTCAAGGCCAAACAAATTTCATCATACAGCCAAAAAATAGATTCATATTACTGCATACCACTTCAAATGACCTAATCTGAGGAAAAAATAGAAATCGATTACACCTTGTCACTCCAGTGGGTCTAAAACTGACTGTATGGTGAAAGAAAGGAAATTAAAGCGGTTGTTTCCATTAATTTGCACAAGGGTGTAAGTGAAGCAAAATCAAAGAGAAAATACAGGAGAAATGGATATTCATAAAAATGCTTGTCAGTGGATATTCTGAAACAATTTTACTTTTGACTACATGAGAATTTGGTTTTTCTTAGCTTTCTCTCAAGCACTCTTTTCCTTATTCCTTTTCTAAATATATGTTTTAAGTGTTAGCACCCAAAAGTTTGTAAAATTGACCATAATCAATTTATTTACCCCTACATCCAGTTCCCTTCTTCTCTCTAACTGTGGCCCCCTTGCCTATTGTTCATCCATTGACTCATTAATCTGATCCAGAGGGTAATGATAACAGTTCATACAACATTCAGTTCACAAGTACTATTCAGATTTCACCAACTTTTATGTGTCACTTCCAAAAATCTGACCTAATGACCAAACATCAGAATGTATTTTGGAATTCCTTCTAGACTAAGCTGAGAAATTTTCACAACCCCCACCACACACACACTCTTTCAACTTATGTTCCCACTGCTATAAAAAATAACTTCTCTGTGCCTTTTCTATAAATATTTTCATGGTAACTGTTCTGATGAGCCTTTGTTACTTGAACTTTAAGAATTTAAGCACTGTACTAGATTGGCAACTAGGTCTCGCCATCTTATAATTGAAATTACCAGATGCAGCCATAAATTCTATGCTAACGGTTTCTTTTCTCACTTGTTGTACCCCCTTCTTGCTTTTTCCTGTCCAGTACACATTGATCTTTGAAAATTGAAATGTAACATCAATCGTCATTTTCTGTCTTCTTGAATCTTGTTCTTTTATTGTCTTCTCGCTTTAACTCCTTCCCCGCCAATTAATTTGGGAAAAACATTACATTTTCAGATATTTTTTGAATTGCTTTTTAATATAGTAACTAAGTAACTGAGGCTTCGTGAAGCACCTGAGCAGTGGCTAACCCCACCTCCACCAGATAAATGAGTTAACAATTGGACTCATTTCAATCTCAGAGGAGCATATAAAAGAATCAAGATCGATATATAGATATATCTGTAGCTGGTTTTTGAATGTTATGTTTTGAACATATTTATTCATTTGAGTCTGAAAAAGACACTTTTGGTAAAAATGTATACACACTTCTACTCTGAGGAAGGGATTAAAAATGATTTTTCTCACATTCTTTCACTCTCAGTAACCCCTTGGGATTTAGTGGATTTATTGCCTTGGTTGAAGTGAATGAAATTATATATATATATGAAAATTTCTCCGATTTAATCGGTAGAAATAAATATATATATATATATATATATATGACAATAGGAAAACTGTAGTTATTGCTAACGCGTTTCGTCCAACATGGACTTTCTTAAAGCAAAAAACGGAATGAATTTAATTAAAGAAAGTAACTAATAATAACAAAAAACAGAATGTTCTTAGCAACTGGAGGAATGTAGAGAATGCTATTTTCATTTAGTTAACTGAAAATAACGTCAGTTATTGTCACGTGAGGAGAATATTGTCATAGAATATTACCCAAATATGAATCTATGCCCAGGCCTTTTCCCTAATTCACCTTTCTTAACAAAAGTACTGCTCTCTCAAACAAACGTACACAACAATATCGTAAAATCAAAAGAAAATGGTTGAATCCGCCAACACATTTATAATGACAATATTCTCCTCACATGACAATAACTGACGTTATTTTCAGTTAACAATATAAAAATAACGTTCTCTACATTTCTCCAGTTGCTAAGAACATTCTGTTTTTTGTTATTATTAGTTACGTTCTTTAATTAAATTCATTTCATTTTTTGCTTTGAGAAAGTCCATGTTGGACGAAACGCATCAGCAATAACTACAGTTTTCCTATTGTCATTTATATTTATAAATATTGTCTTTTCTACAGGTTACTCTAAGAAATGTTCACACACACACATATATATATATATATATATAAATAATTCAGTAAATGTTCAATTGACTTATCTTATTTGGTTAAAACAGATGTCCATTGAACATTGTCTTTCTGGTCATATATTTAGCACCTTTTCTTTTTTTTTTGTTAAATTCTAGTAATTTTTTATATATTTTGATAGATATCTTTGAGTTCTATTTTTGCATATATATATATATATATTATATATATAGTCATGTATTTAAGTGGATAGAGCATTTGCTTTCCACTCATAAGACCTAGGTTTGAATCTCAGCATGGTTGATTTGTCAGGGAAGTGACTCCTTAATGTTATTGTCTGGGAAGGCATGTAGCAACTTTGGAAAGTACCTGAAAACCATTCCATAAGTCGAACCAAGCCTTATGAGGGAAATTAGATGAAACTATTCAGACACCATCAATGGTTGTACTAGCATGGAGTTACAAGTCACCATGGCCAAGGGTTTGAACATACTGGCTTTGTTCAAACTGTTTATCGTGCCAGATTATGCATGCTCTCCCAGAAATTCTAAGTTCCACTTAGCACAGTTAAAATATAAACCAGAGGTTCGGTCTGTGGGTGTTGAACAAACACAGATGTGCCTGAACTGGCATCTCCAACAGAGATTGGTTAGCCACTCAAGCAGGCAGGTGCACTCAGAAACAAGTAGCCAGCCATGTTATATATATATATATATATATATATATATATATATATATATATATATATATATATATATATATATATATGTGTGTGTGTGTGTGTGTGCTCATCAGATAAACATATTTATTCACTGAACTGGACTGAGCTAAATAAGCATGTAGACAGACATGACTGGACTAAAATAAACTGATTTGAATTAAATATAAAGATCATAACAAAAAATGCTATCCAAATCAAGTGGTAATTATGTGTATCTTAATTATTAGAAAATAAATTATCAAACTAACCACCACTTCATACATCAGTGTGTTAACTTTTATGCAGTTTTGCCATGTGTCTCTTTCTATATTAAAGTCGGTTATAACTATAATAATAATAATAACATATATGTCAATTACTTTTGTCACATCTTTTGCAATAGCTAAAAAATTCATTTCTACAGATAAAAGAAAAAAAGGCGTCTAAAGGAAATTATCACTAATTATAAATGACTATTTTGCATTGTAAACTTCCCAAACCATACAAGCAAAATAAAAGATTTAGTTTCAGGAATTTAGCGTATTTCCACTTTCATTAAAGTTTAGATCAGGTTGCTTAAGGTTAGCCAAGGCAATTAATGATGTGAAAACTGCACTCAACATAAAAGAACTGTGCAAAAATATCTTATAACTGGGCAACAACCATCTTCTCTCCGGCTCTATATTTTCTTTCTTCACCCTAAGAGCATCCTAACTATTTACCCTAACAAAGAAACTGCATTTGTTAAAAACTTCTTTAAATTTAGGAGCGTGGAATGTCCTCATTTATATAAAAATGTATTGCTTGTATTTTTGCAATAAATTAATGTATTTTTCTACTTCCATAATGTTTAGTTTTTGTTTGGGAGTTTACAATTTGGCCATAGCTGGAACCCTAATAGGTGCTACCAACCCGGGTCAGGGTGGACCTGGGAACAACAGCAATTAAGAGGTGGTTCGACACTCCTCAAAACCTGCAATCTCCTTGCTGCCGGATGTAGTTTATTCTCTTACCCAGGACTGATTTTTGACGTTCCACACTACTTCAGACAAAAGGTTAGGATGGAAACCCCCATCAATACTGGAAAGAAAGATAACAGTGAACTTGAGAAACCTATTTTACTGAAAAATAAAACGATTTTTCAGAAAGATACTGTAAATTTCTAGAAAGAGTTCATAGATTTCAAACAGTAACACTGATTGTTTGGGTTCAATGAATGTAAAGTGTTTCCTTATAGGGAAACGGCTAATATTAACATTATTATTACCACTCCCCACATTTTAAATGAAAAGGCGCATATAAGAATAGTTATTAATATTTCAATTTCAAACATAAATATTGCCAAGGGTTACTTAACCACAAATGAGAAACAAAATGTTTCACATGTTCAGATGAGCTCCACTCTTTGATTTCACCAGCTCAGACCTTTACATTTAAGTCTCCGTATTTCATTTGTAAGGAGGAAGTACCACTGACAGATATTTTTCTTCTAAAACGTCTACTTTGTGGAATACACTCCCATGTGGATGCTTCAATGAACACTATAATCTTAACCTCTTCAAGGGTCACTCACTATCTATCCTTTTTATCTTCGTAATCTTCACTTCCTTCTGCCTCTTCTACGTTCATATCACTCACCTCATTCAGAAACCCTCTACTATGAGGGCCTCTTGAGCCGTGTATTAGGTGAAGTTTAGTATAATAAGGAATAAAAAAAAGATATTATAAAGTTATTGAGAGATAAGACTTCGTCGGAAATTGCGAAAATGATAAACAGCGGTCAAAGAACAATAAAAAAAACAAAAGAAATAAAAAAATATTGGCAGTATAAGTACAAAAGAAAAAATGTTTTTTAGAATGTGATAAGAATATATGTGAGATAAATTAAGAGTTATATACGAGAAAAATGAATTAACCAGCAAGAAAACTGGCGTTGAAAATATAAACAGAGAAAAAAAAAGTGCAGAATGTTGAAAACATCAGCTAAACACATTAAAACAGACTACGAACTACCAAACATCACAAAGAGAATCGGTTAAATTGGACGTCGGATTCTTTTCTTTTCTTTTTTTTTATCGTAAGATAAAAGGCCGGGGGCGATTGAGAGTTACATTAAGAGGCAGTTTATGCGGATAGGAAAGGGAGATAATGGTTAATCCTAAACTTGAACAGGTTCAGGTTATTTTGATCGAGGAAAACATCCTCTTGGGAGTCGGTTCCACAGAGCAGTGATTCGCGGGAAAAAGCTGCTTGAATGGAACTTACTTTTTGCCAATGCAACACAGAGGTAATGTAGTTGGTTTGCTACAATGTGAGTGACATGGCGGTTCCTTGGCGTGAAGGTTAACACTGATGGAACTAAGGAATGTACTTCGTTCGAACCCTTCCCATAAAAGAGTAGCGATAGAGCAGTAAGCAGCTTGCCACATCTTACCTGTGAGAGAGAGAGGTTGGAGGGTGGGAAATAATTTGTCATCCACGAAATACATAAGCAGCGATGTCGCAACAGTAATTTTTAATGATGAATATAAAGCAATATTGGCTGGACAAGAGGTTGGGTCCTTCGTTTAAACAATCAACCACAACAACTTTGAAGGCAACAGAAAGTGAAATAATGTTTTTGGCTAGTATTTTAATCTCTACGGTTACAGGTCCTTTCAAAGTTGATGGTATCAAGATAAATTCATTGAATTATTGTAAGTTCTTAAAGATACTTTTTTCGGGTGATATATGTCAGGACCAAAAAGCTTTATATATGGTTGTCCAAAAAAATTTGACATCATTTAAAATGTGAATATCTGAGTAACTAGATGTCCCAGGCAAACAAAATTAAATAGTCTTCATGTTAAACAATAAAAGATTTATTTATCAAAATTCGAACAAGATATTCAAAGGGATGTAGATTTTATAACCGGTTTCATTAAGCTCCACAAATATTCAATATGCGTACCATCTGTGATACGATACACGTTAAGTCGGTACTCCAGTTCCAGCCAAACATGTTGTAGCATGTCTTGCGTAGCATTCTCCAGCGCTTCAGTGGTTCTCTGTTCAAATTCCCCTAGGCTCGTAGGAAGACGTGGGGATATAGACCTGTCCTTTCACATAGCCAGTAGAAGAAAAAAAATCGCAAGCAACATAGTCTTCATGTTGAACAATAAAAAATCTATTTATTAAAATTCGTGGATTCATGCCATTCCCCAGTGGTAATTGTTCGTAAGTGAATATAACGAACCCGAATGGGATTGGAACTCGGCTCTCCGATTTCCAATTCCGGGCCATTGTTCATTACACCACCTGGTATTACCAAGCGGTCAACCATCTAAGTATTGACCAAACTCGACTTTGCTTAACTTCGGTGAACCAGTGTTTCAACGTGGTCAGGTGAACATGTTGGACATTCCCACAGCACATTGTCATTATTACTGGCACACCCGATCCATCTTCCTGGTAGATTTTCACTAAGTCTACACAATTAACTTGGTTAGTTTTTACACCTTTTGTTAAAATTTGAGATCATTTGAGCGAGAATTGGCTATATAAGACTACAAAATTAAGTCAATTCTGTATATTCATGTAAGGCAATGCTCCTTACCGTTCTGCAAAACTGACTATTGCTCACCTTGCTAAAAAAGGAAAAGGTTTTTAAAAGGCATCAAATTAATGGAATAACTCCCAGCATATCTAGTTGTTTTGCATTAAGAGATGTTGATAAACAACATTCAAACAAAGATTCAACAAACATTGCTGCACGTAATATTGAAACAGGAGAAAAGTCAACAAAATCACTGTTATGAATAATCAAGAGTGGTCCCCCTTGTTTTGTTACGATCCTCTTTGAGCGTGCTATTTCTGTTTACTGGGACTATAAAAGGACACTATACGTACTTTTGTCAATACAATCACTTCTTGAATGATTAATGAAAGTTACAGAATATCAGAGATCATATCAACATGTAAATTGATTTCTTTTCACGGCTTATCAAACATTTACAGGTTTTTTAAAATCAGAAAATATTTTGTGATTGTAAGAATATTTTAGAGATAATAATCATTTACTGCTACCAGTCCTACTAATTGACAGAGAAGAGGTAGATTCATACCTTTTCCCAATGGTATTTGTGCGTAGGTGAATATAACAAAACTGAATAAAAATTACCCTCTACCTCGAGTGGTCCTTGGGCCTTGTAAAGGGTGACTCTCATTGTATAAAAAAAATAATATTGGGGCTCGGCTCTTCGATTTCCAGTTCTAAGCCGTTATCCGTTACATCACCTGATATTACTAAGCGGTCACCCATCTTGGTACGAACCAGACTCAACTTTGCTGATCGTACGAGAATGTGATATAGCTGTAAGTCAATTGACATATAAAATAATATTTTATTCGTGTATACTGGATATTAGGCCAATCCCACAAGTTTTCGGATTTATAGATAAATTAAAATTTATCTTGTATGTTATTTGCATTATAAAACCTGACACGTTCAAAACGAGTTATCAGTATCTTTTATAAGGATGGATACTGAAATTCAAACGATATCTTGCTCATATAAATCATATACCCTGAAATGTTTTACAAAAATTTTATCATGTCAAAATTGATCTACATAATGACATATATGCGTCACAAAGCGTTAAAGATGTAAAATTTAGAAAAAAACTACACGATATAGAACCAAATCTAATAAAATAATTACAATTCTTCAAGCACAGGCTTCTATAGTTCCGCGACAGGCAGATTTATGCTATATGCAATCCTCAGACGGGGATTGAGGAAGAACCCAAGATGATTAATATTTAAATTAAAATTTATGTTGTATTCTTTTTAGAGTCTTCCACATCCACGCGTGAAGATTACGTATAGCATGACACTGCCAGTTGCGGGAGTATAGGAGTACATGTCTGAGGAGTTCTTATTATTGTTATCATATAGATATTTTCTAAGCGTAGCTTAGATGTGGCAGAAAACCGAAAGTATTGCTCATGTAGTGGTGATCGAACTCACTACTCAGTCGTAATTGATTTAGCGAGACAATCTTGCTAAGCATAACACCACGCTGAAGTGACCATATTATGTGTACAACGTTTTAAAAGGGCAAAGCGTTTCAGTCTACAACGACAGTGTTTCATTTTGTTGTGGTCATCACATAATGAAATTCAGAATCGTGGTAGGTCGAAACACTTAACCATTTGAAAACGTTATTTTATTATTACATGAAAGGTCTGCCTTGTAATATTGAACTCTCGGGTTTCGTTTACTGGTTTATTTTATACTAATATCAAATCATTGCAAAAAATTCGTGCCCGATTGTTATTGTTAATATAAAATGGCCGCAACTCGACACTGGTGTTTGTTTTGGTGCTGATTTCTAGTGTGTTCAAGATTGAAACCTTGCATCGTTCACTTGTGAGTCAGACATTTTTGAATGTTGACGTTTTCTCCGCAAATGAATCCATTAAAGATGGAAGCTGAAAAGTTTCACTTTCGTCATATTATGCTCTGTCAATTTCGGAAAGCGTCGGAAATGCGACCTAAACGATGTTATAAAATAAAATAAGACATATCTCGGATGATTTGCAGGCAAATAAACTAACATACTTAAGAGCGAGAGCCGGACAAGGCCCTGTCACAAAATGACCATTATCGTCGTCTACGCATAAGCCCGACGCACGAGTTCCGGTCGAAAAATAAAATATTTTAAATTGTTTCTATTTTTCGACCAATAAAAATGCTTCCCTCCTAATTATACTCGCGTCGTTTTTCGAGCCTGTTAAGCCATAAAAAAAACGCTATTAAAGGGGTCACACGGTGAAGTACAACAGCAGTCAACACGAGGCCAGGGAAGAGACCTGTCACGGTCAGTCAGCAGCAGTCAGCAGGAGGAGCGCCACGCCAACAAGTGAGAACTACTATGAGAGATTAACCCAGATCTGCAGCCGGCCTATCAACTATACCACAAGGTAGCTGTCCCAAAACCACACGTTCCTATTGAAATAAATCACGTAAATCTATTTCTGCTGTTGTATTTCTTTCTTGCAACCATACGCTTGTCTATAACAACGATCAGTTACGTTTCAGGCGACCTTCCGACGTCGATGAAGATGCTCTGTTTGCCATCATGAAATACAAACCGTAGATTTCGAGAGTTTGCTAAGCGATATCGCAACTGCTTTTCGCCATTTGAACAGACTTTGGTTTGTTTCCAAACTCGACGCGTGGGTGCCACTTTTTCTGATGGAACAAAACAATCTCGATCGTGTTTCTGCGGCGTTACGTCACGAAAAGAAATCGTTCTTGGACAGAGTTGTCACAGGCGATGAAAAATGGATCGTTTATGATAACGTTTGACGCAAACGTAGCTGGAAACAATCTTGTGAATGTGCAGAACGCGTGGCTAAAGTGTGCTTGCATACAATGAAGATGTTTCTGTCCGTTTGGTGGAAGGATAATTCACTTTGAGTTTCTTCCAGCTGGCGAAACAATAACTGCAAAGAAGTATTGCGACCAGCTCACCAATCTTAATGCTGCTATTTAAGAAAAACGGCCGATTTTGGCAAATCAAAATGCTATCATTTTCCACCACGACAACGCAAGAACGCATATTGCAAAACAGACCTTGCAAAAACTTAGAGTTGAAACGTCATATTCTCTTGACTTAGCTAAATTCGGATATTTATTTGCTTCCGGTCTCCACAGAACAATTTAAATGACAAAAAATTCGACTCTGTACATTCAGTCGAAAACTGCCTCACAAAATTCTTCCAACAAAAAAATCGAAATTTCTACAAAAATGGCATCAACAAGTTTGTAGAACGATGGGAGACGATTGCTAAAAATAATGGAATTTATGTATTTGATTTTTTTTTTTTTTTTGTGATCATGTAAAATTTTGTTTTTAATTTTCTATTCGGGCACGAACTTTTGCAATGATTTTATGTGTGTGTGTATGGGAGAGAGAGGAACTCTAAAATATCTTATTGTAAACGGTTTGATGCTTATTCAAGATGAAACCAATTTTCAGAAACCGTATTTTTAAATCTAATCTTCAAATAAAAAAAGAAAATAGTAAAAGAAATATTTAAAATATAAAAATCAGTAAAAAAACATTTTGAATAAAAACAGTTCACATGTAAAATTACCAATAAAATTGACTTTAAAATCTAAATAAATCGCAAATGCTATAAAAATTATTATTAAACTGTTTTCATCAAAAAGCAGCTATTCTATAATTTAAAAAAACAAAAAAAACAACGCGTTTATATATCTTTAGCTACACAGTCTAATTTTCCCGACATAATAATGTGATATTTCATTGTTATGATAGCAGGAGGTATTACTCGACGCTAATAAGATAAGCAATCAGAACAGGTTACTAATATATTGCTTCTATTGTAGTTTGCTTTGATTGATTATTTTTATTTATGTTTATTAAAAAGCAAATTTTTTTTCTTACAAGAGAAAATAGTAAATCTTCTTAAAAATAAAATCCTTGATTCGTCGTGCAGAAAATATAAGCAATATGTACATAAACAATTACTTCATACCGGCATTTTTTTCGGTACAAGTATAGTTTGTAAGGTACACTGATAAGGTGGCTAGAAAAATGAGAAATAACTTTCTGCAAAAATACAATATAAGCTTATAAATTTATAATGGATCAATACCTACGTACCGTATAGTTATTTTCCAAGCGTAGCTTAGATGTGGCACAAGGCCGAAAGTAACGGGCACCCAGTGAGGATCGAACTCACTACTCATTCTTAAGTGATCTAGCGAGACAAGCTTGCTAACCATTACACTACCTCGAGGTGCCCGGGTGATTTTCCAAGCGTAGCTTAGATGTGGCACAAGGCCGAAAGTAAGGGGCAACAAGTGAGGATCGAACTCACTACTCATTCTTAAGTGATCTAGCGAGACAAGCTTGCTAACCATTACACTACCTCGAGGTTCCCAGGTGATTTTCCAAGCGTAGCTTAGATGTGGCACAAGGCCGAAAGTAACGGGCACCCAGTGAGGATCGAACTCACTACTCATTCTTAAGTGATCTAGTGATCTAACCATTACACCACCTCGAGGTGCCCACCTACGTACCATATATACTCATGGAACGCGCAATGAAATACAGCTTGACTTCAGTAAATGGATATCAAGTTTGGTCAACGGCGTAGTATATGTGTATGATGTGACCCTCTTAAAATTAGCTTCAAAATTAGTTCTTCAAAAGTCGTATCATACCTGTGTATATATGGTAAATGTATAAAGGTATCCCAGACTTTTTTCTTTACCTGCCTTGACATGGTTTTTAATTTCATATCCCAAAGTCGTCAACTACTTTTAATTTTTCACATAACAAATAAAAAGTTCTTCAAAAGTTGTCATATTTCACATAAGAATTAAAATCAAAGAAATAAATTGCTGTGTAAATAATAACGGTGATTTTCTTTTTTTTTTTTTTACCGGTAGAAAGAACAACTGGGTTCAAACGGGGGAAAGTTCTTTAACTAATAATAAAAATAGACAAAATGCAAAATGAAAATCTATCAGAAGTTGAATATGATGATGAGAGAAATTCTTGACAAAATTCTACCTTATATAAGAAATCATCTCAATAAGAAAAGCTGATTGAAACAATATATTTACTTTTACATTTGTAAATGTTTTTTTCTTGTATTTTCTTGTAAAGATTATTTCATTGCAGATATATTTTCAATAAATTCTAAAAACGTTACTTTTTTAACATTCTGAAATTACGAAATTTCTTCTTTACTTTTACAGTTGTTTTGTAAATAAATGCAACAATGACATGTAATTACTCGAGGCTTAATACCACTATTTCTTATTGTTTTATTTTATTAAAAGACCAGCAATAACAATTCTAACTTTTTCTACATACTTGGGACAAAAAAAAAACAGTCTTGAAAGGTTCATGTACAAGGAAGTGCTGAAAAGTACTTTTTCCGATCAAAAAAGGATTAAAAAAACTTCTAGAATTTATTCGTTTTGTTAGATTTTTGGAAGTGGGTTAAGCCGATAATTTTTTCTGTGACTCCTCATAGATAGTATTGTTTGGCAATAGTAAATTGAAATAATACAAAATATGTTACTTGTCTTCCTGTCTCTCAGTTTTTTTAAGAAAAGGTTTTAAAAAAGAAAAAGTACTTTTTCGGAAATATTTATGATTCTGTTTTGGCAAATATTTTTAAATAG